>JAQIXX010000031.1:0-132364 GCA_034700605.1 Willowsia nigromaculata
TGTCTGGATTGGAATACAGAACAAAATAATTGTAATTGCGCACTGCATATTTATGAGAAGTTTCCAGGCGGGTAAGAGGGAAATTGTAATAATCTACCCAAACTTGTTTATTATAGTTGTTCACTGACTAAATTTTAGTAGTTATTTAGACTCGTAGAATCTTGTTGAAATAAATTAGATTTGAGTAAGTTGATAAAGTAAGATAATCAAAGTATTAACCTTATTATTGAAATCATATTCAACAAAATTTAGAATACATCACTTGACAGGCTGTCGGAAGCAAAGAGAAACAGATGCACAGTCGTCCAACATGTTTCTCTTCCATGTAAAAATCGATTGCACAGCTTCATCCTATGATTAAAAAGAATCTTTGCATCATAATGTTTACACGAATCTATAGTTGTTGTTATTATTGCATTTAATGAACGAACAACAGAACCACTTATTCCTTCAAACAGGCCATAGACGTATGATCCGTTTTGGACCAGCCTCTACTCCGATCTTCCCATGACTTCCGTCCGACTGTTTTTCTACGCTACGCTGTTACAGGAAGTCAGAAGTGATCTTTTATTGGCCATGGATGAAAATAACATTTTAGGTGAAAAAAGGCACATAAAAGCTGTGAGCCGGGAGTAGCTTTATACATAACTGCCGACTTGCCTAGCACAGCAACTATCTCGTAGTATCCGGTAAACTGTAAATATATGTACCTACATGTCCAGTTAAAATGGCACCACTAGAACAGATTTGTGAATGAGTCTGGAAAGCTATCTCCTCTTGAATTGTTTATAGTTCCTTGAGAGAAAGCTCGGACATTAGAACAAGAACGTTGAACGTTATACATATATTATGCGTGTGTACACTTTTAGAAAGAATGCAATCCAGTTAGACAAACAGAACCTGAGAGGAGAATGAGCGTGTAGTCTTTTGGATTTGTACGTTGTACACTAGGAAGGTATGCAGTCAATAGCGAAGGAGAGTGAAAATAGAAAAAGATGAGCGGTTCCCATATACTCTAGGATAGCATTGGAAGAGATCCGAGAAGGCACATTGAATGAGTTATATTCGTTGGGTAGAGTTTACCGAGTGGCTGTGTTTTGATGTCTAATTTTTCGCTTCAGAATGGCTCCACTCTAAGTGTGTTTGTGTGAAAGTGGTGGAGACGGAGAGAGAGAGATGAGTCCAAGTAAGGAAATGAAAAAAAAACACATACGTATTATACGGGAGCCAACATTTCTGTGCACGAATGTGTACTCTGGATGAGTGATGATGCATCAAGTGAAATTTATAGCTTGTGAAATCACACAATCAATCCTCTTTATGAGGTTTCATGAGAAATGTGAGCTTCCATATCGTCCAGCTGTGAAGACAGGGAGAGAGGATACCTAGCTAGGTGGATTCTTCTTCCTTATACAATAATAATAACAATAATAGCTGTAATAATATAGTTCAAAGTGAAAGGTTTCAGTGTGTTCGAGGAGCAGAGAAAGTAAAATTGTTTGTCTTAAAACCAAATCATACTCTACTTTAGCTTTTACAACAGCATGTACGGTATGCTTGCATTGTACATAAAAGGAGTAGATGGCATTATGGCATCCTTTTCATCTAAAAGATGTGTAATATTACATGTAGCTTATTGAAAGTATCATATATGATGGAACCTTCCTTATATACATATTATTTCAGTTCATTATATACATATATGGGGATATACGTTGTCGTATATGCCTGCTCACAATCTCTTTCATGACTAGGGCATGCGGAAAGATTGAATCGTTTTTTTTTTACCCCGCTTGATCCAAAATCAAAAGAGATGGGTTTGTCTGAGAGTAGGATTAATTTAATTGTCTCAAAGAGCGATTCGTGAAGCCATAACTATTCTGAAATATGTGCAGAGAAACACTGCCATAGGCTCTAATATAAGATCATGCAAAAAACAGCTCATATCAAAGATAGCGGACTGAGATCGAAAATAAGACAAAAATTTCAAGTATCAGTCCAAACCGTATAAAATACATGCATTATATGTACTTGCAAAATAAACAGTGATGTAATGAGAAAATATTCTCAGATATGGTGAGAAAGTACATATAGTAGAGTTTGTGAGTAGTGTTTGCGCAAAACTGATTTTGTACAAAAAGTTATCGAACCGTTGTATCAGCCAACAATTGGAGCATTACATTTCATTTCCAAGCACACGTAAAAACTATGCCATTTTTTCTTTAAGCCAACAAAGGAGCCTAGTGTGAAAATAAAGAGCAAGATAGTGGAGTAGTTGCCAATTAAAAGTTTCTGACGCATAAAAATGCTCTTTGAGTCTAAAAAGCACTAAGCAGATATATGACACCACTGTTAGTTGCAAAAGCGATCTAGTATTTTTCAAGTGAGATCCTCCTTGATGTCGACTCGATGTATCAATGAGTTATATTGGACACCTCCAATTTTTTTTTATTCGCCTCCTTTGAAACCTACTTCCACCAGGCTGTGACTTTCCTCTGCAAAGAGGTCAATCATTACATGATCCTCAGACCCCTCTTAAACTATTATTACAAGTTTCGGGCTTAAATGCAAATAAAAGTATAGGAAGCTGAGATTTATAGCAACTTTTATTACTTTTGAAATGCTTTCTTTTAGATTCAATTTCATCTCACGTAAAACGTTGCCCACTACAGTATACCTATGCCTTCGTCCTTTTGCTAAACTCCAAACGAACGAGTGCTAGTGCTGACATTAAAAACGCACGCACAAGACTTGCGACAACAAATGGTTTAGCACACTAGCTATATAGAAGCTTCTTTTCATCGTTAAACGTTTAAGAAAAACAAGGACAATAAAATTGAAACGAGTACGAAATTGTGAGTCTGCTTCTATCTCTCTGTAGCGTTTTTGACCCTTTTATAATGGAGGACACCAACTGTACCTTGTCTAAATATTTCATCTGATAACATAAAGGGAGGTCAAGTAAAAGTTAAACTACCCATCATTTTTTACAATTACAAAATGTTTATGAAGGAGACATCGGGCATTTTAAACTTCAACGTAGACATTGCAGCAATGGAATTTAGGCCAAATGATTAAAACATTTACCTCTACACATATCGTACAAATTTTTGACATTACCTGGCATATCGTTGAAGCGGCCGAAACAGCAATTGAGTCTGAGTCATTTTTAAGTTATCTCTGAGTATATTAAGACAGCTAATCTATGTATGTGTATATACCTTAGTTATTTTTGCCATACGAAAACGTATATGTATATTCGGAAATACGCCTCGTCAACCAACCACATCGGCAAATCTAGCTATCGAATTGACGAAAATTCAATTTTGCTCAGCTTTCAACTACGTTTCACATTGGTGTATTGGATTCAATAAGAAGGAAAATGTATCAAAGAAGAAGCAAAGCAAGGGCTTACCTTTTCTTCGGCGAGATAGCCGTGAGCTAACAGTCGTCTGTCTTTTCAGGAACGGGAAACCATCGATTCAACCAAATAAGGTTTCAAACAGACTTACAAAACTCTATTTTTTTGGCTACACGCAAACTTTACTCCTTACATTATTACATTTTACACTGGAAAATCAGATCTAGACCCTTGTCTAAAATATTGTTTTTAAAAATCATCCATTAGATCAAAACATTTATACTTACTGCCACGTCGACACCCACCATATCACTTTCTAATGCACTACACTGATAGAAAAATTAGAGCTTCAGCTAACTAATCTATACATTTCAATGGTAATATTAATTTTTGGTGTGTGTGTATATATATTCGTTTTCTGTGAAATGTGAAAAAGCTTATGACAAAAGTCGGTCAACCAGACATATTTCAACAATGACAACGTATACCCAAAACATTATTGTTGCTCAGCGTACTTCCCTTTTACTCCTCACACAAAAGGTCGAGCTTCTTTCCTGGACTATCATTACATCTTCTCATAGTTCTCTTTATGTTCGTACGAAAGAGGAAGAGATCATTTGCTTTTTGCTTGATACCTTTCTTTCTTCTTAGAAAAAGAAAATGAAAATAACTACAGAATATAGTACCAGCAGTTTGTTGTTGAGGAGCATCCCGCATCCCCTTGACAGATCCATCGAGACCATGAATACTTCTTTTACTACCTCCAGAGTCTTTAAGACCTACCTAGGGCTTTTTCGCAGAATACAAAGTCGTAGCAATCGCCGTAACGTATGTCTTTGTCTGAAATTTTATGGCATCAATGAAAAAGATGAAAAGAAATCGTATCCAATAGAGGGAAGCATTTTTTCCTATTTTTTCTGTACACATGAAAAAGAAAAATAAATTAATATCATGTGTAGGCGGTGTAAGTTGCAATGTTATATAAATATTTTGTGTACGGTGCTACATAACTTTCTAATATGTAAGTAGAGTTTTTCAAAGACAACCTTAGCTTTTACTTTTTACTTGCCTTCTTCCCTTGAAGGAAAATTTCACATGCACTTCTTCTTCATGTCTGAGTGTTTAGTTTGTCTTGACGGTGCTGTCTCCAATTCCATTCATCCACGCTGCTTGTGTGCTGACGACGTACACATATGTGCCTTCTCAAGCGCAGCCAGCTTTTCCATTAGATTCTGTCTACACTCTCTTTTAGATGTGGCGTTTGTCTCCTCTTCATGTTAGCAATCCAAACATGTTAGGTGTGCACGGGGTAAGGTAAGAAAGGAAGAGGCAGCAGAGTAAAACATGAGCTCATTTATGCAACAAAAGCCCAGTGAGAGAATGAAAAAGGATGAAAAAATGGTATGCATACACTGTAAAGCATATAAAAATGCAATACACGCAAGCAAAGTACGTATGCAATCAACGAAGCAAGAAAAAGCTCGCAAAAATTGCTCGTCCGTTTTTTTCTATTCCATCAGTGGACCAAAAATTGAGATCTGAAGGAGCTATTTTCTTTAACGTTCGTCTTTGCTTTGTTGGGTTGAAGTTATTGTCAAGAAAGAGGAGCATTTCTATTCATTGTTGAATAATATCAAAAGAATTTATCTAGCTTTTACTTTTTTCTACTATTTGACTACATAGCCTTGATATTGAATGGATATGCCTATTAAAGTATTTTTGTGTGTATGGATTGCAGCGCACCAAATCTCATTTCCGGAAGCCTGAAACCCATTTTTTATTATAGGAATCAGAATCAGCATATTATGTACTTATGTATCCCTATACATCGTTTTCGCCTGCTTGTAGTCTTCTTTATCGGCCACATAGACGACAACCTCTGTGAAGGAGCCCGTATGTCTTTAAAACTCGACATGACACAACAACAACAGCAGCTTTTGCATGATATAGCAATGACAACACAACTATTATTATTGTATTATAGACCCTTGAATATAATTGTACTCAACAAGGTATCTCTGCGAAATTGTGTTTATTTTCTGCCTTCGTTTCTGATATTGCTTTTTTGAGTCTGCAAAATGGCGTCTTTACCAGAAATGAACACAGAAGGATGTTGCTGGCGTTGTTGTTGTTGTTGTTATGTGTGTGAGTCAAATTGGAAATCTGCAAATCTTGGTAATCTCATTTTCTGCAGTAAATGAGCCACCATATTGTCCTCTTACCGGTACGTGTGTGACATGTTGGTTGCGTAGTAAGCCGGATTTGAAATGAAATGGGAATTCCATTTCTTCATGGCTGGGCTACATCTATTTAATAGATGACTGGCCAAAAGGAAAAGGCTGACGAAAGGAAAATAAGTGTGATAGGATTCGAGATTTCTATGAAGGGTTTGCAAGTTTATCACACAGGAGAAAGCTGGGAACGTGAGAGGAGGCGAACATGATGGGTGCTGCTGCGGGAACAATACAAAATCATCTTCAATCGTCACCATACTTTCCAAACTCACTAGTGGTAGTAGTCGTTGATGCAATATTATCATGTTGCATGCTGTTTATGTTCCAGGAAAATATCGGTAAACATTCTTTTGCCGTCTTGCAACCAGCCTTGCATTCACCTTTGTTCGTAACATCTCGTATGAATATGTAGTCTTTTTTTCTGTGAGTAAAAAAGCAGAAAATGGTCCGATAAGATGGCAGTAGTCTTGTCGAGTAAACGCATAATATGGAACACAAAGCGAAGCAAGAAATTGGATTATACTCCTGACGTGGTCTCTCTCAATTGCTGAATTACATTCTCCTCTCAGAGCTGAGCTATAGTCAATTTCATTTTTCTCTTATGGCCGTGTTGCTTGCCTGTCTGGAAGAGGGGCTTTGCTCCTGTTGTTACATCACCGGAACAATTCTTCTATACACAGGCTGCGTTCTTCACCGAATACATGCCATACCCATTTGTATTGTTTTCTCTCGCTTGATTTTGTTACTTTCACTTTCTTGTCAGCCATTCTTAATGTTGAGAGTTGATGTTGCTAAATTCCCTTTTGTTATTCAATATATTTTACCGCTAACTTTACCCTTACCAGAGAAAAGAGTAGGAATAGTTTTCAGTCATTTCCAATTTGTATTTTTCCAAGGATAGAAGAAAATAAGATTTGAAATGATAAAGTCGAATTCTCATAGGGTCCGGCATCCACATCAAGTGAAACCTTTTTCTTTATCAATTGAAGCCAATATCGAAATTTAAAGTGCGAAATCGACTTTCTCATTCTAGTCTAAATTAAAGTGTGCTGGAGTGTTAGGTTAACAAAGAGAACCTGATAACACTTAGGTGTACACATGAACAATGCTATATGCTTGTTTTACACAGTGTACTTATCGTTAGGTTATATGATGTGTAAGATGTAATGAAATTTTGAAAATAATCTTTTTATGGAAGCTAATCAATAATGATTTCTTTGGATCTTCATGCCCATAAACAAATTCATATCGATGCCTCAAACAAGCGTCCATAGAAGAAGTTTTACTATCGTGATTCGTGATAGATATAGTTATTCTCTTGTACACAACCATGTTCGGCCACATGGAACAAGCAGAGTTTTTGTTCCTCTACCTATCTTTGAGCAAGAAATACTTTCCTGGTATTTCCTTTGTTACTTTAGCACTCACAAACATTCACAGGATGCGTTCCAAGACATCCTCAAAATTTTCTCTGAAAGTATTGAAGCAACATTCAATATTTTTGATAACTTGATCAGCTTTCGGTGAATATGAAAGACGTATATGCATGTATGTTTATGCACCAAGTTCATTCCTTTCAACTAAAAAACAAGTTTACTTTGACAAACACACAGAAGAAATCCATTTCGGAAAAATGTATTTTTGACAAATCCTCGAGAATGTCATTTGGGAGTCCGAAAACGTCATAAACATTCTTAAAGAAACGAAAGGGGAAAATTCCTCGTAAAACTTTATTTTTATGTATCCACTACAATACATACGGTCGTCTTCCTCAGTTGGCAATAAATGCCAAATATCGGTTTAAGAATACTTGGCAGTTCCTCGACACTTTCTATGTGCTTCTTAGCTGTGCAGGCAGTGACAAAAAGTGCATCCCTTTTGTTTCGCTTTTTCGTTTGATAAAACTACCATCAAATTTTCTCTTCCTTACATCAAATTTCAGTACTTTTCCCCAAATAGTAAAATAGTAAAAGCCACATTTCCTCCTCAAGTAGCAATAACTTGAATCTATGGACATAGTTTTCTTTGATTTGTGAACTTGCCCAAGAAAAACATTATGAACGAACTGCCTCCAAACCGCCAAATATTTGTTAAAATATCTTGTTCTTTCGTAGGGTTTTTAAAGCCCTAACACAGAGTCTTTTCGTTGTTCGATACTGCAAACAGTTTCATGTCTATATTTCAAGACAAAAATTTATGTGAGCAAAGTAAAGTATGCAAATAAATTGTGCATTGGTTGACATCGGTTCGCTGTAAAAATCATGAAATTTCATGACCGCATGTATAAGAATAACATAAACAACTAAACCTTATTCTTTCCCTATTTTCCTTTAAGTTATCCTTGGTTTTCATATTTCTTACCACCGCATACTACTCTCTTCAAAATATACCGCGTCTTGTTAACTTTTTTATCGATTTCCTCGTAAAAAGGCTTTCACTGCTATCAATATAAGTACAAAATTATTATCCTCATAACCAATTTCATTCCTATCACTCCGTCCATCTCCTTTCATCATCAGCAGTCTGCTTGTTTTACACAGAAAAAAAGAAATACTAAGAAATAAATAAAATGGGAAAGTGCACAGTCAGTTTTAACACAATATTCTTTTCTTCAGATGAATGAAGTTTGATGGTCCGCAGACAGACACAAATGTACCAGCACACCACATCTATAATAATAATCATACTGTAATGATACACATTTCTACTGCGTTTAGCATTTTGAGCGAATAGGCACGCATATAACTTTCTTCGCTTTTCTCACCCTCTTCTGTCTCCCTGTCTATTGTCGTGTGTTACCGACCGACGGAAAATCTATTTCCAGGAAAGGGTCAAAAGCATAAGTGTGGATATAATGACAGTTTGGCGTTTTCACAGTTAAACAAAATTTCTGCTGAAGACAGGCTTCCTTTTCCCCTTCTTTATGCTTAACAGCGGTAGTATCGCCAGCCCTTTTTGCTTCACTGTCGTCTTGTTGTATACGCTATATCTTATAGATATTATTTCAGGAGAGCATATTATGGTGCCCTGTTCCTCTTCTTTTGCCTATCAAAAAATCTTGAAGAGCCATCATAAATCCCTTTTAAAGGCTGGGAAATAGCAATCTACTCAAGGAAACTTTTATTACAATCCTTTTTAGCAGAAGCTATAATACAGCAGTGCGCTATCACTGTGTCATCTTCGTCGTAGCCATCATCATCATCCTGGGAAATAAAGAGGAAGAGAGAGAAAAAAAGATGAAAAGAAAACCTCCAAAAAATCATATTCCCTATGTACATTTATGAGTATTGTGATGACTTTGTCTTTTCATCTGTTCTGCTCTTTTCTTTTCGAAGTCGTGAGATATGCTGATAATATCTAGATCCAGCATGGTTGTTAGAACCGCCTACCACAGTACTTCTAAAGAGAGATATGCATCCCACTTCCTCTGCTTCTTACTTTTTAATACTTATAATACCTTGTGGAGCACACAAGCACAAACTATTGCCACCAATGCAGATACATAATATATAAATGTTTTACACATGCCATTTTCTGTAGATATATGAGAAACGACACCATTTCAGCGAATTGTTGAGTTGTTGTGAAAAGGGCACAAAGCATTAGAGTCGCAAGAAAAAAGAACAAAAGCAGCTTTCACTAGAAATTCTTTACTTATACGCGCAATATGTGTACTGTTTTCTCCTCTGAGAGAGAAAAAACTGTCGACTTTTAGACTGCCTTTGACTTTCACCCTTTTTCCCCTCTTAAAAAGGAGACATATGCTCAGAGTTTATTGAAAATGCGACTTTTTTATCTGGTGCGCACCAACAAGTAATGATCATGCTAATGGATATTGGACTGATAAAACAGTAATTCATCTGCTATTACAACAAACATAGGGCATAATAATAATAAAGGCATGTGTGTCTTCAAGGAGCAGAGAAGCGCTTTCAAACCATACAGTCACAGTTCAAAAGATCATCATCCAAAATTATCGAAATGGTGCTTCATGAAAGATACATACCTAGGTAGTTATACAGAAAAATTATTAACTTTTTTCTCTGTATGATCAACCTTTAGTGAAGCACACCGTGTAGACGGAGAATATTTGGAAAAGATGAGTATTTTTAATATCCATTATGCTGCGGAACACATATACATCTTTAAATTATAGATCTGAAATACATGTATACTAGATGTTATGAAGAAGCCAGACAAAAATACCAATGTATTTCCAATTTCCATTTTGCGCACTTCTTTGAATTTCAAATTAAGCATATGTCTTATCATCATCATTGTCGTCTTTGAGGTGTCCTTTGATGAGCAACATGGGGATAGGTAAATGCGAAAGGTACCTATATTTTTATTTCATCATGTTGCCAGTCACCTACATGCTAAAATGTAAATAGGATATTGAGTTCAATAGGCTGCAAACAGCTTTTCTCAATAAACATGATACGTCCGTAATACCCAAAAAAGCCGGATGGATGTGAAATGAGAAAGGAGTAAATTGAATAGTGAATATTTTTTGGTTGAAGGATATTTTTTGGATTCACATATGCGTACTTAAAAAGAGAATATGTTTTGCTTTTCACATTAAAGTATGCAACATGCGGCATGTGAAGAAGGTATAATGTATGTTTTAGGTTGAATAGAATTACCACAACGATTTTTTTTAGTTGTTATCTCACCTGTATGGCTTCCGAGTGGAAGAGAACAGGGAAAAGCTGAATTCAACCCGTATGATTAGTTTCTTTTCTTTGAAAACGAAGAAAAAGAGACCAAGATAGCGGCGTGTGTTGTCCTTGAGTGAGTATTGTCGTTTGCTTTTATTTAGAATGCTCGCTTAGGTTTCTGCTCCGCATATTATACACTTGAAGCATTCAACCTCATTTTCATCATTTTGTCAACCGCATCACACCAGGAGTATGATCATTCATGAAACCTAACTCATTTTTGGTAAAAGAGGAATGTAGAAAGTGATGATAGTGCTAGTGCTACTGAAAGGAAATTGAAATGGCTTTCCTCAGAGTGCCGTTGTGAGTGGGAGAGAGGGAAAGTAAAACTGGTTTAAAGTGTTTTCCTTTCCTAAAATCAGAAAGGATGAGTGAGAGAGAGAGAGCGGAGAAACAGTAAAGAACAAAGCGCCAAGCATGAATGAATAACAAAGCCGTAAAAAATGATACGCTTAAGCAGTATTATATGCTGTTGACGCTTATTCTATACCAGTTGTCTACCGTTTCTGTGTCGTTCTTATTCATATATTGTGTATTTACTCAAACGGTGAGAAGAGATGGAATTTTGGATTTAAACGAAATATACGGCACAGATGAAAGAAAAAATTGTAGCTCTGGAAGATCTGGCTCATTGATGGAATTTTCTCGATTCTCATACAAGCAGAATGCAAAGGACACAAAAAGTCTACGGAGAAGAAAAGTTCCTTTATGTTGTAGACCGTTTTGCATTAAGTTTTTCCTGCTCTAACATATACATAGTTGAAAAATATCAAAAGGGAGAAGAATGATGAGAAAAGGGATGGAGAATTAGATAATGCCACTCTTCAAAAAACCTATAAAAAATCTCGCAAAAAAAGACGAGTTTTGTATATTTTGTGCAAATACAACTTCACTGCTTTTCTGTGAATGGTAAATGGAGGTAAAATGGTCGGTTTCGTTAAATACGACTAACCCTTCAAGATCTCAGCAAGTACGCACATTGCATTTGTTTCTCTTGCATAGTAATAACACGTACCGTATTTGCATGTTTTACCATTAGCGTTCGCAGAAGTATCATGCAAAACCCATTAGACAATTTGGTTCAAGTGCAAACTACAAAAATGTAATAATGTAATCAGGTACACACTTATAGTGTTTAAAGAGATGAACATGAGCATTCCACTTCAATGCAACGACCCTAGGAAAACGACTACGAAAGAACATCGACATGCCATTAATCTTAATTTCTTCGTTTTTCCCCACTTGCATCCACGCACAAAAATCACATTAAAAGCTCTTGTCGCCCAGTCACCTGTCGGCAAATGATAAGAGCACTATTGAGAAAAATCCAACGTTCTCTCGATTACTTAAGTTATGTACATATCAACTGCATACTTACCTTTTTAGATACTTGCACTTTTGTTTCAAAGTTCCTACCTTATATACTCTCTCCAGGGTATTTGGTACATCATTGAGTGTTATTTTATTAATGCAATGATCCGCTCTTAATTTAGCCACATTTTATGGAGCTTTTACCCTAAAGAAATAATGATGATGGAGCAATAAGAGCATTTTATGCATTTCCATAAAATAATCTTGAACACTTGGCTTAGCAATAATGGTTTTTGATGTGACGATGAAAGTTTACTCACAGTTGAGCAGGTTCCTCCTGTCAACGTTTAATGTAAAATACTACTGCTGATAATCTACTGTATGCTTGCCAGAATTGCAGTATAAAGTATATGCAACTTTACGTTTGTTATGTATACCACTCGTTGCTCAATAAGCTATATTTCAAGGTGCTAGGTTTTGACTTAAGTAAAATGTTTTTAATTCGGCTTAATCCATGGCATAAAACAGTGCATGTTGCCAATTCATTAGTGAGCAATAAATTTGTCGAAAAACGATTGTTCAGTAAAGTATTTATCATTTAGATGCACTTTAATCTTACACCATGGGAAATACGACACGGTGAATGATTTCTGTGGAAAAGCCCATAAGTTATATCAAAGCTCCATTTTTCTAGGTATGCAAAAATGCTAGTGAAACTAAGCTCCATCCGGTGTTACAAAAACAAGTTGTCAGCTTACTGGAAGTTAAAGTAGTCCAGTATTTGAATGTCGTGCGCTGTGTAAAATCCAGATGGTGCGACTCTCTCTTTTTCTTGTTCGAGAGCTTGCACGATCTTTTTTATTGGAAGTATAGAATAACTATGATAAAAAATTTTCACTATTTTTAGAAGTAGTATTGAAAACCGTTACAGGGATTTGTAAGGTGTATCAATGTTTTATAGAAAACAATGTAAAACTAATCGAATCTTTTATTCAAGAGATAACATTACTAATAATATGATATCTGTTATGTCGATTTAAGAAAAGAAAACCAAACATTTATTGAAATCATTTAACCCTGCTGGCAATGGCAATATCGTAGTGTTTTGTATGCTTATGTACATTGAGCCAAAGTAGCATACACGTTGTGCACGCAACGCTGGGTTTTTACGAACAAGCGTTATATACTCAAAATAGGTAACTTTCCAAAACGCAATCCGTATCGAAATTGTTCGGCAGTAGTAAAGCTTTAACGTTTGGGCGCCAGTAGTAAACAAGCACCTACGCATCGAACTGCCTTTTGTAAACCTTTAAAGTGCAGATTATAAACACTTACACTATTAATGCGCAAAAACCTTATATATAGCAATGATACATACATTTCTAGATATAAATCTGTATTTAGTAAGATCGTTTTATTGCATCAAAATTTATTAGTACTGCTCACCAACTTCAGTTCTATATTGAATATTATGCAAGGGCGTGAGTCACTGTGGTGCACAGATGCACATGTATATTCAAACGATGCATGAAGAGATGTTAAAATTCACTGCAGAGAAGGCGATGAGGAGTTCTTGCTTTTGGAATATGATGTGCTGTATCTTGTACCTATCTATAAGTGACTCTATTAATACACTGCTATTTTTATGAAATAGATCGGTATGAAACATTGAGTCTTGCCAAAAAGGAATTATATGTTTACTGAATATTTACGTTCGTATTTGTAGCAAGGTTCATGTCACGCATTACTTACAAAAAATATTGAGGTGAGTGCTAGGGCACCCAAGTCTTCACGCATATACATGTAATTATTGAAATTAATATATTGCTAAGTATTTGAGTAAAGATATAGTGAAACCAGATTTGAAAGCATAATTTTATGTAATATTTTTAGTTCAATGAAAGCGATATGTGGACAGTTTACAAAAATAAAACTATTCTGAAATTCTTCAGTGTTGGCGATTCTTGGAAACAATAGAACATACCTACGTAAAAGTTATGTGAAGCTGGATGTCTTCATTGCACTCATCAAAAGATTAATACTTGTAAGTGTACACGACCAGAAATGGCGACTAAAAAGGAAGTAGTAAAAATATACGGTAACGATAAACTTTCCGATAGAGTGAATTTGTTTAAAAAACAAGCGGAAAAGAATCAGGAGTACCAAAAAAGGAATCCGTTTTCGTCATCTTGCAAGAATGCCAAAAGCAAATCCGAGGACGAGGGATCTGTGACAAGCGCAGGACTCAGCAAGGATGATCCTAGGTAAGTACAAGAAGTAATGCTAACAGTTTTGTTTTTATGAACTTATGATTATGATTGATATGAGTATGCAACTGGGATTGATGTCGTAGCTCATTAACGAAGCATTTAAAAACAATGAGATATTGATATTATTTTGTGTAATCTTTGGTTTTCTACAATCGCCAGGTATGGGAGACCACCAGAAGGCTCTAAAACTGAAATGAGGGGTATCAAAGCACACAACCATATTAGCAATGAAATTGTCGAGTTGTGCAGCGTTATTCGTCAAATTGGAATAGAGAAAGGCGACGGTTCCTACATCGTCACATTTGGTGAACTGTTCCAAACATACACCGTTATTTCCAACAAAGTTGTTGGTATATTACTTCGAGCTAGGAAACATGGTCTCGTAGATTTTGAAGGAGAAATGCTTTTTCAACGCAGAGATGACAAGAAAATAATAACACTATTTCCAGCAGAATGGAGTGATCAAGAGGAGGACGACGAGGATTAGAATCGGACATGGTAGATATTAAATTGAACCATATTTGCACGCTATATTCACTTCGGTACACATTGTTGCGTGTGGCTTCTGATGACTGACAATGGCAATCCAAAATCCAAATAGCATAGCAGAAACTAATTATTATATTCAACAAACTTTATACGAGTAGCTCCTGATATGGTGGATCAACATAGGAATTTTCGGCAGCAACAATTTGTAAACATTAATGTATATAGTATAATGTATTTATTTATGTCTTCTGCTTGAGATCTCTAATGTTTCTTCGATATGCTATGTTACAGAAATGCTATTTTATCTAGATGTGTAATAATAACAAGAAATAAGAAAAGCTGAATACCCTAAGTTAAAAAATTATCTAGAATCAATTAGTGATTTTGTATTTGATTAAAGGTACTTATTTCACAACAAAATTGCGTATTATTTATATAATATGCGGATTCGATGAACTAGTTCGATTTGTAGGGACCTGATAATGCAAAGTGTAACTTTTAAAAGTATCTAAGACCTTGTTTCTTATTTAAATTGTGTAAAAATGAATAAAAGACACTGGGTCACGATGAGATTGTCATTTCCAAATTAACCAGTGAATAACACACAAATATCATAATGTAACTCCATTCTTTAGTTATAATTTTCAATTTTTGTTGCATAAATTGCGTTGAGCGCGTTGAGAGTTCAGTAGGGTTATTACTCACACATACATTATTTTATAGTATTTAGGGTCAGATACTGTGTACTTTAAAGCAATAATTCTACCTATGTGTATTGTTGTTCAAATGGACACTGGGGAAAAGGAAATATTTTTGTAGCTTCAACTATATTCATTTACCCCGCTAAGTGCATTATTTGTTACACCCGATCCTAGAAATATTGGGGACTAACTGACATTTTACCCATGTACGTATTTCATTTCTTGTTATTTTAAGTGTTACAAATCGACGATTGTACTTCTTGAGAGATTTAATGTTTCTCATATAAGTGCCTAGGGTTTTGAGGTTTGGGCACTTTCACATGGTCATTTTGGTCATAGTAGATAAAAAAGAAATAATAACTCCAAATAGGAAAGTATCAAGATTTATTTAATACTCATTGTACATATATGCACTTTCGGTTATCTAAAAATAAACGATGATGGAACATTATAAAAGTGATTTAAGGTTCAGGGATAATTGCCCTTAAAAAATAAATGTGTTTGTGTGTATACTCTATACAGAGGAATTGTTTTAAGATCATAGAAACAGACATAAATTTTCAGATGATGTTCCCAAAGATCATGATGATGAAATCTTTTAGTGTATAAATGCACTTATGGTTAATGTACACAACGTAAAACTGACTTTATCTTTGACTGATTTTTTATAAACTTAACAGAAGGGGCAAAATGGGGAGCCCATTCTCCAAAGAAAAATGACTATGATAGAACAGAAAGGCTAATATAGCTAGCTCTCTCACTTTCTCTCATACGCATTTTAGAAGATTGCGAAAACATCAGCGTTTTTCTTTGATACAAAAGTGTATGAAGGTTTGAATGTGTGCATGTTAAGCTAAGCTACCTATAAAGTACTTAGATTTCCTTCCATCCAGGGTAGAAGGGTGACAGTGTACTAGAAATAAACAGAAAGTGAGTGTGAGAGAGTGTTCTAAATTCCATTACGACTTTTATAAATTCACCAAACATATATTTTTAACTTCTTCATAAGGAAGCGTAGAAGACTACGGTAGAACTCTGAGGCAAGGGAATGCGTTTGTAAAGAATAAAGAGAGGAGCTCATATTATATTATACCTAAAAGATTCCTATAAAGCGCTTTCCAGTTAGTGGAGTAATAGTAGCAGTCGCGGTAATGAGTCTCATTACTCTAGCTCAAAAACGACCATCATTTCCTCAACCTCTCTCTCATTACTCATCCAACCAAGCGACGCTGCTTTCAGAGACTGCACAGAGACCAGACTTATTTTCTTTGCAATCCCATAAACTATCAAGAAGTTTGAGTTTCTTTTGCAGAGGAAAAACTATAACACTTGGTGGCGATGTGTGGAAACATGCTAGCAGAAGACGAAGCTGATGGTGATGACTGTGAAGATGATGAGGGTTCCAACATCACACCATAATGCAGAAAGCAAGTATTTCCAGGAAATTACACTTGTTCCATGTAGGTACTTTTGCTATTACTTGCTAACTAAATACATTCATTTCACGGTGAACATGTTAGACTGAGAGATATCTATAATAGACATGTTATTTTATACGGGACACGTAAATTGTAAGTGTTACCGGATAAATGTAATATTCACAAAACAAACCCATGCATGTCTCACAGACGATGGATTTGCGAGGGTCTCACCATCATCAACGTCATATGTGTGTCCCTGTTTGAAATTCATCTCGAATGTTGTAATAACGTCGGGGTTACAAATTCTACATTATGGAACGTCTATCACCACCATATTGTCCTTATAGTTCGCTTAAAGTGACAAAATCTCAGTGTGTACATCCTTCTATGAGCTGACTATGTTGTTAGAGATGATGTGGATGCAATTTTTCACTTCTTGATTTCATTCCTTTTCTGATGTGATATTCCATTACCCCTTGATATCATGATGCATGCCGATTTCTCCATTTCCATTATAAATTTTATGCTTCCTCTATTCTTGGAGTAAAAGGGATAAACCATGTTAAGATGAATATGATGTAATGCATCTTTCTCTACCTCTCTCAAATTTCTCTTATGTTTGAGCATATAAAGTGAGTTGTTGACACTAACAAAAGGAATTACATGCACACGTCATGAGTTAACATGCTGAAATGATTTTTCATACTGGAACACAAACATAAGGCGTAAGGATACTTTTGAAGAATATTTTGTTGGTACAATGTAAAAGATTGAGTATTTTATGGAGTTTGGTGTTCTTAGTTCTTAAAAGAAAGGGTGTAATGATGGTTTATGATCTTATGTGCTGTTAACTTGAATTTTGAGAAACCATGAGGCACAGCTCGCTGCTGCGAGCGGATTTTATTCCCTAAGAATAGATAAAGCGTATTCATTCAATCCCATTTTAAACTTTCGCATTTTCTTATATTTAACAGCGAGCATCGTAATGTATACCCATACACAGACGCATGAACACGTTGATTTCATAAGTTCATATAGCTCCAGAAGATCATAGGGACAGGTTAGTGTAATATAGCAAGCTTGCTCCTAGCGATACATTCTTCTCAAATCAGACATACACAACGATGTGGTTGTTCAATAAAGTGTCATTCTCGTTGATTATATATGCTCATTGTTTACTCCATGTGTGTGACATGGCCATGGCTATATAGTTGCCTGTTTCTCCAAGCTCAACTAACAGCAGCTATAATTTTTACATGGAGTGTTGCAAAGTCTAATGACATAAGCTAATACTACAACTCCAGCAGGGAGAAACTTGTATCTGTCCGTCCCTACGCCCCGTGGTATATTACGTATATAACATTGTACATGTTGTTATTAGAGTCGTAATAATAAAATCATGTCATGAACTATGTTCGTATTCACACTCCCTGGATATAATAATGATAAAAATTCGGCTGCTTCAACAGTACTAATACTTTTCCCTTCTCATGGACCGAAGATAATGACATTATGTAGATATGCCACTTATTTTCATTATGATGTACAAGCACACGAGAGGCTAATCTGGTTTTTGTTGAATCCAGAAGCATAATGCAATTTTTGGTTTAAACATCGTTGTGACACCCACTAACTGCTTTTATCCTCCGTAGATTCTTTCAACCATAATTTGCCATCACTAGTCCTGTATTGAGATTTACCCTTAGTATACCCATGTAATAAATAGGATATGAGGTTCTTTATTGCCACATCGCAAACTTACTTGTCTGAGGTAGAAAAACGGGCTGTTAAGCGGCACTTGTGTATCGTGGAATTTTTTCATTGGCGCCATTAAAAGTTAACATCCTCTTCGCACATACACCGGCAAAGTGGTAAAAACAAAGAGAAAGCAGTATAGAAACAAATGTAGAATACATCAACAACAGAAAAGATGAACTGTTGTTCAAACATGATAAAAGAAAGTTATTTAATATGGCTCTTCAGCTAAGATCCTATATGTTGGAAGGGATGAAAACATGAGAGTAGGGACTATTATTAGTCAACGCGCTGCGCTCTTGTAATTCTGGAATCTTCAATAAATTTTCACACTGACACGCTCTCAAGCTAAAATAGCGGAGATTGCTTTGACTTTGAAGAAAAAAAGTTTAATAATATGTGTGCATGGTATGTACAACACTTGGTTAAACTCAAAGTACAAAGTTGATGTGGAAAAACGAAAGTGGAACAAGACTAACTATAATATGCACACTTATTCACACACTTATTCCTTATGCAAAGTGTACAGAAAACAGAAAAATAAATATCAAAGGCATGTCTGAAAAGTTCATGCCTAGCCTCAGAAATTTTTATTGATGTAATCATTGAGGAACGGGTACGTGTAATGTTAAGTTGGAAGAACATAACTAATATAATGAGAACTGATGAGAATATCGCAGTTCAAGTTCACTTCATTTGTGAATTTTAATTATATGAAAACCTCCACTTACCACGTTAATTTAATGATTGCATAAAATAATCCTTATAATCCGACAATAATTGTTTTGCGTTTGGTCTGAATTTTGCAACCTAAAACCTGAAATTCACACTGAAAAAGTGTAAGTGTTGTACATCTTAAGTAATACAAAAGTATTAATGGTAAGAGGGTGGGGATAATTTTTCAGTTTCGTACGCGGATGTGAGGGTGATAAGATATAAAAAGCACGAAAGCAAAGCTTAATGGCTGATCCAGCTCTGTCTTTGTTACAAACTGGAAGCAGTGACTCAAGAAGAATTCGCTTATCTAAAATCATAAATCCTGAAAATGGTTGGGCGCGTAGTAAAAGAAGCAACGAAATAACCAGGCGTTTGTTGGCAAATCCATGCTTGATGGAAGTTAACGTAGAAATACGGGAGAAATGTGTTGTATTACTATACTGCCACCACGATCATTGTTTCCTCATGACTCCACACACCCATACAAGATGCGCGAAAATACATGCAGTCACTATCTCCCAATTTACAGAGACACAGGCGCTGGACAATTTTCACAAACTGCGATTTACACATATCTGAAAACCTCGC
Source organism: Willowsia nigromaculata (assembly GCA_034700605.1). Classification (NCBI taxonomy): domain Eukaryota; kingdom Metazoa; phylum Arthropoda; class Collembola; order Entomobryomorpha; family Entomobryidae; genus Willowsia; species Willowsia nigromaculata. The sequence continues at coordinate 19,566 of JAQIXX010000031.1, forward strand.
GCGAGAAAGCAAGCTGTGTGACATTATATGTGTGTCGATGAAATGAGAATAAAAAGCCAGTCTGCAGTATACATATTTATATAATATTGAACCAGCGATTTCTTATCCAATCTTTGTCATTTACACTGTGAGTTGTGTATCTATGTGTGTGTGTGTGTGGGAACAATGAAAGTTAGAAGTTGCAAGGAGGACAATTACATGCCACAATATTTCAAAGAAACTTTATGGTACACTTCAAAAAGAGAAAAGCTTGTCTTTCTCTCCTTCTTTCTGGGAGAAGATCAAGATTTTATTGTGCTCATGTACACGCGTATTGTACATTACAAACATTTGTTCATATATGTACGATTCTCTTCTGAACCAGAGCAACGTTCCAGGAAAACACTCAATATTCTTTTACACAGCTAAAAAGTAAGCCCTTTTCTCCAACTTCTTCCAAGACTTTTTCTCTTTCATCGTTGATGTGCAGATCTCTACATATTTAAGAATGCGAGTATAGTTTTCTATTTTCTGCGAGAATAAGATAGACAGATGAGAATCCTCGATGTCATGCCCGCCTAAAAGGCTTAAGCATTCAAAAGGAAAGTAAAAGAGAAGAATGTGAAACAGGAGTAAGACAGGCAGCACTGCTATTCAAATGCTCTTTCTTTCAGCATTGTAGAGATGGAATAATAACTTATTACACTTATTTTATACACACATCTAGTACATATAGCTTTGTGAGCGAAGGCTTTTAAACTGCATAATATTAAGTTATATTATTCTAAGCACCTTACATGAAGGAGAAAGCACTACTTGGTTTTATCTCATATTCAGATCTCGAGTCCTCTTGACGGATTATATTACTGCTTAGTGGCTGGTGATAACCGTTATTTCGCCTTTCCTCCATCTTGCTGCATGATGATATGTTATAAGAATGGGATGTGTGAGTGCTGCTGCTGCAGCTTGTAGTTGCGTATGTTACATCACGTATTACTACGACATGGATGGAGCATTATTATGCGAGATAAAAATATCTCTGCAATAATGATCCTGTCCAACCAAATGTCGACCATGATAAGATTGTTGTGTTATTGTATATTTATTGTACTCTACAAAATGCAGAAGAGAATATTGTATCTGAAGTAGGCATAAACTTGAGGAAAGAAGTCATGTTTAGTGATGTAAGGAGCTGTAGACGCTGTAATATTGTTATGATCATTGTTATATTTAGAGCCACTTTTATTACTTTATTACACACACTGTCTGCCAGGAATAGCAATACAGTAATAGCGGAGATGGTGGTGGGTGACACAAAGACTGTGGAGTATCAAAAGACATGTCTTCAAGCTTGCTACACGTATTATTTTGTGACACGAAATGATGTAAGACTTATGACAAACATGAAGGATCATAAATTCGATGAAATGTGTTTTTTATTTCGTCCACATTCTTTGTATGCAATAATAGGATATAGGAAGGATCATAAAATGAATCTTGTAATTGATCAAAAATATTATTACTGGATACAACCAGCATCCTCAAAATGACAGCGAGGTATTGGTCTTTGTTTGCGATGAAGAAACCCTCTCCCCCCGAAAAAAAAACCAAAAATACTATTCGGCTTTTTAACCAAAGGCATATCCAGAGGATCTCGTTTTTTGCTGTTTATGTTAACCCAATTTGTATCACGGATTTCACTCAAAGATGATAATATCCGTCATCATCATTGAAGATATAAATTTTTCATATGACCTTGCACATTCGTTAGATTTTTTGGTCAGCAATAGTCAGCATCACTATTTTTATCTCATTTATATACTCCAAAGATGATAAAACGCATACATGCTCACCTCCATAATATGAACGTAGTAACATATGGGGTGCTTTTACTGCATTAAAAAAGCGTGCCTAGGTATACATTCTTGCTCCTCGAGTTTGATGGTACGTCAGGCTTTCTTCACTGAATTTAAGATGAACCATCTCTCCAATGTTCCGCTGCTGAGCTGTTGAGATTGGTGATGGTGGTGCCGGGTCTAGTGCCGTTAGTACTATATCGTCTCGATTCCGTGGTTCAAAAATAATGACCGTCATTACTCAACATCATGACTATCATCATTAAGAACCTGACTAATATTTCATCTTTCCTTTCTCCGTTTCCTCCAGAGAGCATAAAAGGGAGCAAAAGAGTAAACCCAGAATGTGCATCATATAAAATCCTTACGACCATTACAGTGATAGCTGCAGTCACGACTTCTATATACTCACTAAACTAAAGCAGTGTATTTTTCTATAAAAAAGAGAGAAAGTTCCAGTCTTATATACCTAGCTCTTCAGCAGCATCAGTAACCGGCAACATTATTATGTGCTCATGTCAGAGACTCTCATTCTTTCACCACCATCACCGCAGCAGCATTGATCGAATTCATTGCACACACATATTATAGTCATCCCTGAAATACAAACCTTCACTTCTTAAAATTCGATACCCGGCCTTCGTATTTTTTGTGGGACTAGAGAAAGCTGGACGAGGAATAATAATACACTGATCTCATTTCGTCAAAGAAAATAGTCGAATTTCACATGAAGGAGAAGACTAATGACATGGCTAAAAGCCCATAATATTTCCGTAGCTTAGACGAGCTTGCCGTTGTACAAAAAAAGGAATTTTAGTTTTAGTAACCGTCAGTCTTGTCTTTCTTGAGCCAAGCTTTAGTACTTCACAGCATTACTCCTACTCCTACATAGTGTGCTGGTTGTGTCGTTTGTTTTTGATCTGCTGGACATGGGTGGTGTGGTGGTGGTATTGGTGGTCGTCGAAAAAGGGAACATGGATAGTCATTCACTTTAGCATGCACGTACTTCCATGCTAAATGAAATTCTTCTTGTCGTCCTTTTTGGTTCTCAACCAAATTGTGTGATTCTTTTTGAAAAATAGCTGATAGTCTACTTTGAAGTGGTGTTTCCGTTTTGAAGTGATCCCATGCTGATCCATACTTCGCATCAACATCCAACCAAGCCATCCCCCTGATAATTACGGCACGTACTAGGTATGTATGATAGCATGGTTTTATGCATGTACGGACCTACCTTTCACGTGAAGATGCAAATCCATACATATCCAATGACTGAAAAAGATTCGAGAGAGAAAGGGAATATTATAACTGAAATTGAGATCAAACGATCAAAGTATTCATTGTTTTGGGAGATCTTACCTGTAAGTTTTTTATACTTTCCCCTCTATATGGAGATTCCCATCTCACTTTGGGGTATTGGGTCAAACTTGCAATATCCGTTACATTCAAATGAAATAAGGTATGAAGACAAGTTGGAGATTGAGGGTAAAATATCTCGGCTCAAAATCAAAAGCTTCGTGTTGGCTGCATCATGCATGTCACCAGCAAACAACGTGAGATGTTCCAGACAGACAACCCAGCTTGAGAACCTGGCGGAGCAAAACGAAACGAAGAAGGATGGGTAGAAAAAGTGTAAAATAACAAATTACACAAAGGGTAGTATTTTTCTGACCCAAATTGACTGCCAAATTTAGGAGGATGTAGCGGGACGGATATGTCTACAGGAAGTCCGAAGTGGGGTATTGGGTATCTCATTCGTTGAATTCATTCCACGGAAAGGGAACGTTTCGTTTATCGACAATCTATTTCATGACTTTAAATTTTTAAGTAAGACTCCACACGAAACGGTATCAGCTATGTAGGTTGCCAAATAATATCCTTGTTTTCACCAATGCCTCTCTACTTATCGGAATCAGCGTAATGAACCACATAGCCACATATTTTCCCATTTCCGCACTGTCACTATGAATTATGCAATTTGCAATTGTTGGGACTTTGCCTACATCCATTTTCGATTTACACAATATTTTTGTCGGAATAAACGGCAAGATGCACTGATTTCTACAGTGTTGTAGAACAAGCAGTGGGGATCTTGGGAGCTACAATATAAAAAAAATACGAAAAGCATGCTCATTTTGTTTGAGGCATATTTGTTAGGGCCGACCTTCACATAATCACAACCACAGGCAAACTTGCAATATCATTTCTGGCAGAATCCCAACAAATTCCCTATCAACCCATTCCATATTCCCACATTTTTGGTAGCCAGAAACATTAGAGTCATAAGTCAGTAGGAAAACCATGGGTAGTGTTTACTAAACGACATTTTGATATTTTGCCTCTAAGGTAAGGCATCCGACACATATATTTTTACCATGTATAGCAATTACCATTCTTAGCATGAATAAATGATGCCATTGGTTTGCTTTCTTCCTTCGTGGATACATCATTATTTCATGTCCTGTTTAGTCGGCCACAAGTAAATGCACACAACATTTTACACATGGAAAGGTCATAACTATTTGATTTGGTAAGACAAGAAGGAAACTAATAGATATATAAACGTTACGTATAAACCGGAAGGGAAAACAGTGCTTTATATTTACACGTACGAAAGGACGTATAATTTTAAGAAAGGATGTGTGTATGTATCTCTTAATGGTGACACAAAGCCTAGCCATACACGGGAGCACACTAATAAGATGTTTACTTCACGACCGACCGTGTGAAGCTGTTGCATGCACATGCTTTTTATGCCTACCTGTGTGTACAGTTGATCTTAAATTGTTACTGCAATTTGTGTTCCTATGTAGAATTTCCTTTCTCTGTGATTGTTAGCACACATAGGACCTGGACAAAGGTATATATAGGTACGTGACCATAATTTCAGGAAGGCTTAGCAAAATGCGACAGGTTGAAATAGTAGTACTCAGCAAGAAGGAAAAGGGGGTGGCTTAGTCGTTATTATTGTCAGCTAATAGTTTTTGGCTTGCTCTTTGTCATTTGATTAAACATTACTTTGGAACAAATTCCTCTCAACCAAATAAGGGATTTATTTCTGGCGATTTTACGTTACTGCCACACAGGTTTATGTACACATGCTCATAATATTATTAATGTATATGTGATGTGACTATTATATGGCTAAAAGCTTAGCATCAATGACTGCGTTCCTCTACATCGAAACAGGAAAGGAGGAAAAGCGTTAAGTTAGTAGACCTAGAATCATAAAGGGACCGTCGGGAAAAGAGAAACTGGAATAGGGCAATATTAAGCTTCATTGCAATTCTGCTTTACGAGCCGCATCCGGTAAAAGTTATAGCATGTCCTTAACCGTAGATTCAACAATACAAGCATGGAGCATGTATGCCACCACCGGCTTAGAAAGGTACACGTATGTTATTGTCGTTTTGCTGGTAAAAGGGACAGGGAAACTGATGTTAGGTATATTATGAGCGAAATTTACTGTGGGACAATATACATTTTATTATTATAGTCTTCCATTGCTGTGTCTCGTATTTATTTTCCGTAAAGAAATACAAGTGCTCTAACTGTAGCAAAGTACCCGTAAGTCGGTAAGTCTTTCCCTCTCTCCCACCCTTCCTTGCTGCCCTTCTTTCTTCGCAGTCGCTCGATTGTTGCAAGCCAGTGATGTGATATGACCCAAGGGTATAGTTGTTTTTGTGGTTGTGACTCCATCAAATGCTGCAGAGGCAGATGAAGTTGGAGACATACTACACCATTATTAAAACTTGCATAATAATTTACATCGTGAAAAGATTTACTAATAGCTCATTCTCCAAAGTTTAATGTGTTTTGTCATTGCATCAAAGTTTAAACATATATATACGTATGCATAAAATACAAGGATGATTTTTTTCTCTTCCAAATGTTCATTTAGATCAGAACAACGCTAAATGGTCCCCACAAGCAGACAATTTAGATCGACAAAAAATAATAGACAAACTTTTACGAGGAACGTGAATCGTGGGTAAATACGGAATGTTTACCTTTATCTGTCAGGATACGGATACGATTACTTCCCACAACTCGTATAGCACAAGCACAGAGGATTTAATGTCGCATACTTTTTAATGTCATTTAGTTGATGGCTGATTCAAAAAATGAATGAAGAAATACCTATGAATAGAATAGACATCTTGTGGAACATTTTTCAAAGAAACGGCAAAGTCCTATATGAACTGAACCGTCCCTTTTCAGGGAATGAATCTAACCTCGATTGCACTTTCTCCAAAATTACTATTCTATAATCACGCATGACGTGTCTGTGCATTTTAAAAAACTAGTCAGGTTTCAAATGATAGCATTTACAGTGATTCAAAAAAAAACTCCTGTGTAACGTAAATAGATTTGTTCGAAAAGAAATCAAATTGCCATTTTCTATTCCTCAGCACAGGTTTTGTGAGATTTGGCAACAGCTTTGCAAACATTACTCTTTCTAATGGTGAAAATCCACTTTTTTCTGAGACAGGAACATCCTATTAATGAAATTGAAAAGTTTTCTTCTAAATCTAGTGGCTATTGCTAGGAAAGTTTTTTTTTCATCCAAAATCTAGTTTGGTCAAATATAGTTGTAGTGACAAAACCCAAATGTTTTCAATGTTTGAATTGTATGAACTTTGTGACGCAACCTGCTACGTATACAGTCTAAACGTGTAGATGCAACGCATGACTTTCAATTAATATTCGCCCTTCGTATGTTGCCGTTTATATAACTGTAGTATGTACGTTTTGCATCATACCAATACGTATTCACACTGAAAATTAAACCAAAAGACTCCATTTTATGGAGCTCCTTTTTCAAAGAGAAAAAAGAGTGATGATGAAGATGACAGTAACTACTGATAACTATGTGACATACCACTGTCAGTTCATTTATGTAGATAGACACAATCCATAGATGCTTCGGTTAATGCGCAAAAACTCCTCTCAGTTTACACAATAGTATGCCGGCAATGTCTCCCATGACCATTTTCTTGAGTTTCGAAAACCTTGCCTCGTATGAAAAAATCAATTTCAATCAGGCGGCATAGGTCGAGTTCGAGTTATTGGTCCTGGGAAAGTTATTTCTTTGAGACGTGAGCGGAATTCTTTATTTCATGTAGAAAATGACAAAACTTTTCCACGTAACACATCACCGCACTGCTGCCTCCACCATACCGCACTACCATCTATCCAAATCCAACCAGCCTTCACCATCATCCTCCAGTGAACATGTTCAATTTAAAAATAGATATTGTGTAAGACGCAAACAGGGAAAGGAAAAGAGAACTGGTTTACATGCAGATGCGATATGCCTCACATGTTTGCGAATAGCTAATGAACGTAAAATGACAGGTAATTCTTTTTTGGATAAAAAAAAAGTCCAAACTTCTTTACGGGGCTTGTAGCTGGTTTCAATTGGAGTACAGAGAAAAGTTACAGAACGACTTTTACGGTTGTGGTTAAGCCATTAACTATTATAGTTGATTTCGGATTTAGTCTATAAGCATCAATAGGAAGGCAATACTTTAAAACACAATGCCCAGTTTCATTGTTAATCAAACTAAAAGTCGTGTTAACTAGTTCCTTTTCTCCTTGCTCTTGTCATTTTTCCCATTTTGCCGCGCTGGCCAGTTGACCTCGCATGTACTCTTCTGTGATTTGATTCATCATAATGTAAGTTTACAATGCATATTAGCAGTTAGCATGTATGTAGACGCGTTTTCATTACTATGTGTCAGAAAAATAATGCTAGCACGAAATACCTTTCATGTTACATTCATGCAACTCGGCAATATCCTCTCGTTTCTGATAAAAGTTGTTTGGATACCAACATGCCTAAAGACGTGAGCTACACAGAATTAAAATGTATGTTTGCTATATTTATCTGTTTTCGTGAGTCTTTGGTAAGCATTGCTGAAAAGAATCCCAAACAAAGTCTCGTGGAAAGCATGGCACAAAGGAATATTGATACGGCAGCTATAAGAATGCCTTCTGGAGAAACAGTTGTCACTTGTCACAACATAACGTGATGGTATATGATAAGTACGTGATATTAATCCTGTACTCTTTGCTTTGTGCTATTTGTATTTACCAATGTCGCTCAAATAGATGGTTCACACATGAAAAGAAAGGAGTTCACGAGCTTGTCACTACCACCAGGAAATGGTAGGGATATGTGTAGATAGATACAAATGGTAAAACACAAAGAGTATAGAACAGTATTATGCAATTACACACCCTCGACTAGTACATGCACACATTTACAAAAATACACTACATCACATTCCTATTATTTATCCTTTGGGAAAATCTCAATTCATACAACAGATCTGTCAGTACCATATGATTTATTGAAATTAGAAAAATAGGGAGAAATCAAAAAATAAAAATAATTCATTTGAAACGGATGCATTAAATCGACGAAAGTAAAGAATGTGCTTTATTTCAGTTTTTACGTGAAAACGAGATTTCATTTTCTGACGTCGTAGCAAACTCCAAGAATTTAGTATCCCTCAAACGATGTTCTACTTTGTATAAGATTGGGTAAACTTACCTACAAATCAAGCGTAAGCGTGAACACGCTGAAAGCAACAGTACACAACTTTCCTTATTTACTACATATTCTCACACAAACCAACCTGAAACACTTGATCGTACAATAGTTTTCCTGTAAATTGTGAAAGTTAACTAGTGCAATCTACTTGCTGTAAAGCCTATAAAATAAAATCATTTTCTTTCCTGATTCCCTTTCTTCCGCCTATTGCACCATGCTATTCTTTTCCCATTTATTCTAAAGTGAAACCATTTGTTCTTATTTATTTCGAAAGAGCTGCAGCGTTTATTTCTCTGTCGTTGCATTTGCAGCACATATAAATTGTGTAGACGTAGGAATAATATGGATAAAAAAGTAAAGTACCTTGGACAGAATACACAAGAATTTCATTGAGTTACAAAAGCGAAGCAAAACTAATCTAGTAGATAGTCAAGTACCGAAAAGGAGCTGAGCAAAAGAAGAATGAAGAAGAGGAGACAACAACAAAAAATGTTTTTCCTGTCACATATTACGTTTCATTTTCGCTTCTTCTCCCTCATGTTCTTTTTTCATTGAGGAGAAATCTTATACGAAATAACGCTGTTTAAGTGTATACTCAGTTGAAATAATAATGATGATAATATAACAGGTACATATAAGGATACTAGTGGAAAGGATTCTTTATGCATGTACTACGTGAGCGCTATAAAAACGAAAATCTCCAGTCCTTTCAGTCACCCTTTAGCCTAATATTTATGTATTTCTATTCTGAGAGCACAAAAACACTCCTTTTATCATCCCGCTGTCTGAGTGTGTGCTCTTTCCATTCCGCTGAATACTTCTCATAGAAGGGTATAATATATAGTAAATGTATCACGTATATTGTACGTGGCTTTTTATAGACTTGTATCTAAATAGTATAAGCTTTCTTCCAACTCTTACCCGTCATAACATATCATTTTGTACATAAATAAAGGTTTTTCTATTTCTCTGCTTCTCTTTTCTCCCTTTTTCAGTAAAATGCTTTCATATCATCGGTTTGAAACGGTGTTTTCAACATCCAACAATATTCTAGATAATCCAACCGACAAAATCATATCAACCGTCATCATAACGAAATACTCTGAGTTGTTGTGTGCAAGAAGATGACGTATTCGTATTCACGAGGACATTTTCTCAATACTATCAAACTATCATATCAACATCACAACATTGCAGTATCTCCACCACCACTCCTGTTGTCATAAACCACCAAACAAAAATACAACACCACACTGCCATTCCATTGATGATGTTATTCGTGGTGATGATGATGATATGATGGTGGTAGTTGCACTGGCAAATGCACATTATGTTACAACAAAACAGTTAAAGACGCCTGTGGCCTGCGGATTCGTTGTTGGGTTAGTGATGTAGTTCAATGCTTCATCACCGCAAAACCCGTGAGATCTTTACTGTATCATCATTCTCGTTAGCAGTCTGACAAAGAGTGAGTGAGATGTGAGGTGCCTTGAGCAGGTATTAGCAGGGGTGAAAAGTGAGACTTTCACAGCAAGAGCAGTAAAGCAATTTTCGTTCGTTGGTTATGTCATGTTTTGAGCTGAAAGAAAGACCCTGTATTATCACGAGCACACTAAACCACTACTGTTATTATTATTACCATTATTGTATTGAGATATCGAACACAGCATGCTAATATATATCAGCTTTACTCCTTATAGTGACAAAAGATGAAAGGAGGCTGTGTGCCACCAGTTATGCAACAAAATTCAAGCCCAAAGCACCCCCGCTGTCCTTATAATGTATCGGAAGGGTAAACGTTAGAATATAGACATGATGGTATGTCTGTTCTATCTACCCATGCTAGCTCATATGCTTTGAAGGAGCAGTTCGAGATTTTTATTCTGAAGTTTTTGTGACATAGAATATCCTCTGCTGATGAGGATTTACAAATGAAGCCAAACAAAGACAGTCTTCATCAAGATTACTAACCAGAACCTGTCATCATAATTCCATGTCGTATTTTTAGCAAGGTGAAAGGCGACGGAGAAAGGTGTACGCTATGTAAGTAGGAGTAGTAGAGACTTATAATTCTGTTTATTCATCTGGCATCTGACACAATTTACACGAATACTGTCTATAATGTACATACATGCCCGTGTTAGCTTCAGATATATATAAAATACAAAATAGATATACAAAACTATATGGGATCATGATTCATGACACGAGTAGAAAGATGACGATAAATGGGAAGTTTACCTCCAGGACAATGCACAATTTCATTTTATGAACTTACTGATTAAAAATGCGAATTGACTTATACACTCATTGCCACCACAAAGTTGTCTGCCCTCTATTTGTGTGATACTCGGTGAATAGAAAGATGCAAGAAGCTGAATACGGGCCGAATCATCTACCAGTGCATGATTAATTAAGGTCTCATGTATTATTTATCTATTTTAATTTTGTACTTTATCCTTGGAGAATTCGTTCCTTCTGTACCAACTACTATCCCGTCAGCATTGTAAGCTGCTCGTCCTGCTATACAGACAAAACTTTTAGCAAGTGTCCCTCTTTTCTGAATCGCAAAGGGAATTAGTGGGAGAAAGAACATGCAATACTACCAACTACAAACATTGAAATGGAAAGCATAACTTGCGTTTTGCATAACCTTGTTTTTCTTCTGAAGACCTTTTAAGGATTCTATGAAATTACGACATCAATTTAGGCCATCCACGATAATATGCATGATATTTAGATGAGATCGTAGCTTACCATTACTGGTTTACTACATTTATACGAACTAAACTCGCCATTTCAGTTGCAGAATCTTGAAATCGCCACCTATATGTGTTGACAGTTGAAACAAAAAAGGAGCAGCATCATAGAGCGAGAAAAAACATAGAAAATGTGTACAAAATGAAAGCCTGAACTACATAATACATAACAACTCTGGTAATGAAAAATAATGCCTTTTAGTTTATTTATCATTCTATATATTTGAGTGGGTAGCATTATGTACTCTCATATTTCTACACTCATCTTGTATTAATAAAATATTCATTGCAAAATTCATGCCTATAAAGCAATGATAATCCTTCAACCTTCCAAAATTCCAAACTTCAACATAGTTTACGAATCGTCTACCAAAAGCTGGGGGCAGTTCTGTCTCGTTTCACAAAATATTCCTGCACAAAGTATGGTTGCATAACGTTTGTTTTATGTTGAAAGCTAAATGTGAATACCAACCTTTAGTACACACATTGAAAACAGACACATTTCAAAAGTATATATAGTTTTATTTAACGTTAAGAAGTCAATATGAATACTCCACTGAATTTGTGTGCTAACCATCTTTATGCTGACTGGGTCATACATCGAGTCGGGAAGGCAAGTAAACGGGAGCCTTTTCCAAAAGATTAACTGATTCCCTTCAGTAGTGCTCAGCCAGTTTTCCCTGTGGTTCTCTTCTCCCCAGAAGAACAAAATGAATCTTTCCACTTTTCCTACCGTGCGTGTGAGTGAAGTGAAGACTGGAAAAGCAAAACTGACTTTAGCCATTGCAAGTGAGATAGGAGAAAAGCAGTTGTTGTGTTTGTACTTGATCAGTTGAGCACCAAGAAAACGACGATGTTTCCTCACTTCCAAAAGTGAAAGCATTTAAAATGCAATAAGCAGACGGCAGATATCTTGTTCTGTGTGTGAGGCTGGTCCGGACTTGTGATATCAGAGATACGGCTAGGTCGTACGAGTCTACTTACGTAGCTTCATATGGCGCTAAAAACCTCTCTTCTTTTGATCAAATTCATGACAGACAAGCTTACTCACTGTGTACAACAGCCTTGCAACCCAAAGTTCTCTTTTCCTATTCTGTTCCGCACTTTTCGTCCACATCTTCCCTTTTTTAAGCACCACCACCACACTAAACAACCACACACACGATCAAGCAAGTAAGCTCAATCACAATACAATACATAAGCAAATGGCAACGAGCAAACTTGCTCCCGCTGCTTTCTCTCATTCATTCACTCATTTTTACTTTCTGCAGTAGAGCAAACGAAAGCGCGCTCATCTTCTCACTGGTAACACGGTGGGTGAACATTTTGTAAACAAAACCGCTGTGTTTCCTGAGACTTCTCCAACACATAAAAACATTTCCCTGCTCCCCACACTGCCACTCGACACATCTAGAAATTCAAAACCATAATCATTTCTCATTGCTTTAATTTTTTGTCTTGTCTGTCTCGACAATCATAAATTGTATGTACATAATATTATTTACTGAACCTTCTACATGTTTTGGATAAAGCTGAAATAGCAATTTCCCAATGCATCTATCTTCTCTGATATGCTCAGAAAAAACGGTAAAAGTACTTCTAGCTATCGTGTTCCTTGCCAAAAATAATATCTAAAGCAATGAAAAGTCTACTGGTGAGAAAAATGGTGAGTATACAATGCATGTAAGCCTTCGCTTATCCCAAATTCAAGAAAACTACGAAATAAAAATCGTCATAAGTAAACTGCTGTTGTTGTTGTTGTGTTTTCACAATTCTAAGAAGTTGCTCATGTTAAAGTAACTACATTAATTATCTATGAAGTTTTAGGGATTCAGCAGTTATACAACCAGTTTAACTAAAGACATGAATGCACACTACTACGTTTGCTTTTTTTATGTGAGAGTACCCAATATAAATACAACTGCTGAAATATAATACGTAATGAGCACAGTAACCTCGCATACAAAAGGTTGAGATAGTCAAGCGACAACGGTATGTACACGAATGTGTTTGAGTAAAATATGCCCTGTGGCTGTGTGTCTAAATATAAGGCACACACCTAACACACGCATCCACAAGGGGTACTTTATGAAGTGAGTGTAGAGGAGAAGTAACGAAACGCAAGAGAACGCAACCTACAGCGTTGCTCAAAGACTGCAAGTCCAATATCTTACAATTTTTCATGTACTTTTTTCTCTCCTTTCCGTTCTTTCTTGCTCTTCCACTTTCTCTTGTACACAGAGCGCTCTGCTGCCGCTGCGACTTCTTCCTTTTCATTCTTTACTCTACGGTGGCCTCGCCTGATGTAATATGTATATTTCTTTCAGAGTCAGCCTGCTGCCATGCTTCATTTCAGTCTTGTCTCCACTACTTATTCTTGGTACATTCCTCAACAAACGATGACGACGGTAAGAAAGGAAAGTAAGGCAGGCAAAGAGGAAAACGAGGAGGAAAAAGGAATAGCAGAATAAAAACCTGGTACACGTTCAACCCGTCTTGCTTCACTTTTTTCTCTCCTTTTCCTCGTCTTCCTCCTTTCTTCTTCTCTCATCCTTAGCGTCGTTTCTTTGCAGATGTTCGTACATACAGCGAATGTGAAGAATGTGGTTGACTTTTTTTCTCTCTCTCTCTCTTAGATAGACTCAACTACTGATAAAAAGTAAAAGAAACACAAAAACACACATATGTATGTGCATATAACGCACAAGCTCTGAGCCTACTAAGAAGATAGAAACAAGTTAACAACAGAAATCGAAAAAACGGAGAGAGAAAAAAAAGAAGGGAGGGAGGAGGGAAAGGAGAAAAAAGAAAGCTAAAACATTCATACCTTGGCTCCTCCGTCACTTTCAAGAAAAAAGTAGGTAAAACGTAAATGGGATGAGACTTTCACTACTTTTTCTTCTTTCTTTGTGTACCCAGCCTTCCCTTAAGCTTTCCCTTCTTTCCCCCTCTACTCCTTTTTTATGCATACACACCACGCTTGGCATGCTTTTTTTATTTTCCGTATAAGCTATAGGGAAAATGTGGAAAACAAGAAGCCAGGGAAACTTTATAAACTACAACAGCTACAAGGTACATGGAACAGGAACTTTTCTTTCTGCATAAATATATGGCATATAAAAACCTCTCGACTTGCAACGTTGTATCTTTCCTTTTCATTTACGGCTGCAGAAGATACTTCTTATGGATGAAAGTTTGTCCTTCTCTCCCTTCTACTCTTTTCACATGAATTCTCGTAAACTAACGTAGTATGTTGAACTTGTGTTAAAAATTTATCATAATTTTTATGACTTGTACTAGTGTAGTCAGGAAAAAGTTGTGCTACCAGAGAAGTGCACCAAATATCAAGCATACTGAAAGTAATACACACTCGGAATATATGAAGATCTAAATATAGGCATATAATAATATCCTTACGCCGGTTGTAGGCTGTTATTATTATACTTTTTACACAAATGTATCTCTTAAGGACCTGCAAAACTCAATGGTAGTGTGAGAAAATAGACAAGAGTAACGACTTGTTCTATAATAATAAACTTTACGTAAAAAAGCAATAATTAATACATTACAATTTGTTAAATGCCAACCTTGTATATAAACTTGGGGAAAATAGAGAAATTATTCTATCTAAAGTATTTGGTGCATGTAGTGACTCCATATGCCCAGAGCACCACCAAGGGTCCTGTAAACTTGCAACTCTTGTACATTTATTCATTCATTAGTTGTTTGATTTATAAGTTATACTTTGTCTTCTGAGCAGCTTGTATCAAGAATATTTAAATGATCCAGTGGAAGTTGAACAAACTAGCGGCTTCGCGAACTTAATAAGAGGAGGATTTTAGCGAGAGCAACTCTCTCCCTAGTTTGTACTCCTTCCTGATTCCATGAAGAATCGAACAGGTGTTGTGTAGGTTTAATAATAAAACAATGCGCTTAAAATATGATAATTTTATGCCACATATAATCATAGTTATAGGGCCGCGGATGTAATATATTGAATAATATATACATGTAGACGAATCTGTCAAGCAAAAATTGTTAAGTGAAAGTGTGCACGGGCAATTTCCCGGCTTCTGACATCTCACATGACGAAGATGTTAGTTGGTTGGTACAACAGTTGCCGTCCTTTGTAAACTTTTTGACTCGTAACAACTTATCATCAAAGCCATACCACAAGGTTGACCGTGGGTGGTTTTTCAATTGAAACACGAACAGAATTTATTAGAAAGAAAAAAGATACAAACATATTATGTGCTGCGCATGCATATATTGCTAATTCCAGAAAGTCTATAACACTTCCATGTAATAATTCCAACCTACAACTCATACAGCCTTAACTTTATGGATAGAGTTTATTTGTAAAATCAGCTTCTCAGCTAGCATACGAAAAAAGTAGGTAAACTAAAAGGAAGTGTGTTATGCACACAACGTGCAGAAGCACATGTCGTACTGAAAATAGAAATTGAGTCTCTGCAAACATAGTGCTCTATCTTTATGAAGAAAGTCCAGAAGCAAAGCAAAGCTGGTAGAGAATTCATATAGATCCGTATGGCATGCAGTCTAGAAAAACAACATACAAATAACTGCTATGTATGTACATTAGTATGCATAGGCATTATTATCGTTACGCGCAGCAGTGAGTGGGGTGTTGGTGGTATGCCGTGACTAAGAACGATTCTGATTTGATGGGCTTCAAATTAGGTCGTAAACTTCTTTCTTCACCAATCCCCTGTCTAGATAAGGCTAATGTTTTAATAATAATAAAAAGCAGCTCCAACGTGACTGCTTGTGCTTTCTTTACTCCAATTTAGTAAAAATACTAACAATGCCTACTGTCACAACCTATTTTTATAGAAACATGGAGCAGTGTTGTGGAACCAATAAGTATTGTGTTCGTAGGTCCTTTTTGTGACATGCTTAGATAGATACTTTATTTTATTGCCCAGTCTCTCTCATCTGATGAAGTGATTTCTTAAAACTTCAGTCTATTTGAAATTAAGAGGGCAATATCTTAATCTCTTATCTTTATTCTGAGGCACAAATTGGACACATGATAAGTTGTGTACACTGATTCAAAAAACGCTGAGTTTGATCATTTGACAAATTTTCAATTTCTTTCTCTTACAAAACATGTATTTTACAGAATTACTCAGTTTAAGTTGATATAGGTTTCGAGACACTAATGTCAGCAATTTTTCCACACAAAAAGAAGATCTGCCCATTGAAACCAAGATTTTGCTGACTGTTCCTATCTCTTTGTTAATTTTATACCTCACCCGGATCAGTAGTGGGGACTTCTTTCTAACTCATTTCTCGGAATTGAGCAAGTGTTTTTCTATAAAAGAAAACTATAAATAATCTAGTAAAACTTTGCTTTAAAAGTTTAGACCACGTACTGGTAAGATTGAAAGCTGTTTTTTCTTCTTCTCTTTTTAGTTTCGAGCATGTGAGACATAAAAGTCTCTTTGCCTGTGGCTTACCAGTGAAGAACACGAAGTAGAGAGTAATATACTAATCTTAATATAGACTACCAGTTTTTCAACAATTCGTTTCCTACGAATGTATAGTATATGCTTTTAGTTACTTTCTCCTCTCTCAAAAATAAACTCTATATTATGTTTTTAACCACTATGAGTACTCAATTGATGAGTTAAATCTGTGAGAAACCAAGTTGGTAAAGCAAACACAGGATCGCCAAAGGTGACTCTACTGTAAAAAAAAAGTTTATGAATACCATAAGTTTACAGGTAATACAAGGCCACAAACTAAAACGTCCTTCCGGTTTGGGTTTTATTTGTTTTTTTTTGTTAACTGGCAAACTATACTTTATGGAGGAGTTTGTAATTTAAAAACTCTCCTGAGAACCACCTTTCCTAAAATCTTAACAAGCACAACAAACGTATTAAACATGAATTAGTATATAGTTTTTGCTCGTTCATGTTATTATTCGTTGTAATGTTTTGTAATGAGGAACTCATCCTTTTGTTAAGCTTAAAAATTATCCTCAGGGGTTCTTTAGTTCAATTCCAATGGATGATAGATAGCTCTAGCTCTAACAACCAGTAAATTTGTGGCTTTCCAAAAAGTCCACAATTTTTAAGACTATGCAGAAAAGTGTGTGCACAAAAGAAAATGCGTTTTCTCCTTTTTTGTTATTACAAGGAAAGATAAAGGAAAGAATGAAAAGACAGGTTCTGTGTATAGTTGTTTGAAAGGTTTATATAAGAAAATGAGATGTTGTGGATAATAGATATCAACATGTATTGTCAGCTTGTAATATTTTACTGCTAAAGCATTAATATAGGCAACTTGAGAAAAGCCCGAGTTGTACAAGCAGTGATGATATGAGAATGCCTTGAAAAGATAATGGCACTTAGATGATGAAAATAGTGATGATGTAGAGGGAGAAAGCTGGGAAAATAAAGAAAAAGAACAATGATGATGGCAGTATTATTTTGCACGATGATGATGATGATGATGAATATTATGAAAAATGTTGTACTTTTCATTCTTTTATTCTTGCTTGTGTTTTTGTCTGGCCAGGGTTGCCACAAAAAATATAAGCTCAATATACATTCATGCATTAAGTGAACTACCGCACTTTGGGGAAAGAAGCTCTCAAATTTAAATCTCTGTATCTTTCTACCACTACTGCTCTACATAACTTTTTTATGTACAGTTGAAAACTGTGTGGAAGGGAAAGTGCATTCCTAAATGATAACCAGAACGGTGCGAGTGTACGTTATCATGTAAGCCTGTTCTATTTTTCCTATGCTTTAAGAAAAGGACTAAAAAAGAATGAATTGAGTCGATGTTCAGGCTTGTGGTAGTACAACTACCGCCTTTTTCTTTTCTTCTTTTTTTACATTACTTTTGAGATGAAACAGGCGGAAGCCAAGCTTACATTGCTGGCTCTTCTTTTAAAATGGCGCAAAGGGAGCAATGGTAGACCAACACAAATGACAGTAATAATACGAACATACAAGGTTGTTGTATGACGATTGTATTGTTGTAAAAGTCAGTATATGTGTTCTGAAAAAGCATTACCTAATATGGAAGGAGACACACGGCTATGAGGGATCGCTTCCCAAATCATATTATAGTGCATATGTAACCAAGCTCATAAATATAATATTCATGAATCATGATATTCATTTTCATGCACACTAAAAACGAGTGTTGTGTGTAGGTGCAAAATAATCGTTTTTTCAAGCAATCCACCAACATAATTTTAACGACTTTTTTCTATCTGTGGCAATTGTATACGATATTACTGCGGAAATTTGCATAGTAAAATCAGTAAAATCATAGTATGCTGAGATTGCAAGATTTAAATAAAATTTTGAGCACACAATACACGCTACACAGTTAAAAACAATTCATTTCTGAGGAAAATACTTTGGGGAAATTCATGCCCTGTTTACCCTAGTCTTAATTTGTTTACCAACTAGCATCGATTTGTGCCATAGTCATAATGTGGGAAACGCAAGAGTAGCTGTAGCGGTTGAAACTCATTTATGTTTTAAATGTCGTAGTAATCACAATGACAAGCTGCTGAAACAGTCATTTTCTTGATAAACAAAGACTGCAAGAAACAATACTTTAGAAAGAAGCTTTGATGTTGACAATCTTTGGAGCAAAAGTGTAAAAGCAGCTAGAATAGAGTCTAGAAATGTGGTCACAATAAGCTTTACATGAAGAGAATTTAGCAAAATGGAACATATCTATTGTACTTCATGCTTCAAGTGGATTTCCAATCTCTCTATGAATATTGTTAACAAAAGGAACATTTTCTGCTTAGCTTTTCATGGACTTCTTTCACTGTGAGTGCGCTGTAGTGCTGTCGCCTGCAAAAAGCCATACTCAAGTAATTTTGGAACATACAAACATCCAGAACAAAAACATCTCAGCACCGTCAACACGCTGAAGAAAGGCTGGTTGAACAAAGCACGAAAATTGTTATTAATTATAGTGAAGTACGAAATACCTTTGTTCATAAAAATTAATGATTTGTAAGAAGCATCTCATTTAATTGTCTCTCGGAATGCATGCACAGGATGTATTTAGGCAGTTGAGATAGGTTATTTATCCCAAGGATTTTGGTATGAATCAGATTACGGCTTTGGAACATACTGTTATGCAGCCAGACTCTAGAGTATGTGATTCGAAGAATACAAGGGGATAGAAGTAAACACAGTAAAAGATTCTATCATGAAATTTGATGAACGTTTCCAACAGGAAATGCCGTTCTATCGTTGAGTATAGGATGAGAATGATGGATTTAAATAATTGATTTTAGGACAGGACACATGATAAGGATATAAGCGTTTACTTTAGAATATGTTACTTCAGCTGTGCTGTAATAATAAACGAAAGGTTTAGATTAAAAAAAACTATTTTGAAATTTGTGTGGGAGACTTGAGTAGAGACTACGCTTGCAGAGTCTTCATCACATATGAGGGAAATGAAATACTGGTATCATATATAATGCGCAGTATCAATGGAATTTGAGGAATTATAGGGAGCAGATAATGGTATAGGGGCAAGTGAGATATTTTTAGGACTTGTACTCGTGTATCCAGTAAGAGTATAATATGATACATACGATGCATTTGTTTAAGCATGCATGGCTACACAAACAGCGTTTTGCATTCTCCAAAGGAAGTCAGCGAGTTGTGAAAGCCTGATAGGGTTTTCTCGTTGCAATGCTCGCCTTTTACTTGTTGTGTGTTCCTTCGCTTTTCTGATAGTGATTTACAGAATCAGCTTCCGGCATTTTGGCACTGTGCAGAAATAATAACACATACTGGTACAGGATAATGCACATAATAAAAGTAGAGGGAAACCAATAGACCGATATATAGACCCATATGGAGTGTTTGCTGGGATAGGTTTACATTTGAGAAAGCTGGTTGACACTGATGAATCGCTGTGTTACGTAACAAAGTAGAATAACGAAGAAAAAAGTACCTTGTTTGAGCCGACGACGATTCGCCAACAATTTCCTCTCACTTAATGCAATTGAATCGGCCTATAAAATGGAATCAATCCGAGCGTTATTTAAAGAGAAGAGAGACATTGATGTAAACCTGACGGATTTCGGGCCACAACACGTTCAAAGCATCTTAATCCTGAAATTAACATTCATAAACTTACATGAAAATCTTCCTTTGCAGAAATTTCCCTGTAATGCGAGACATGAATAAATTAAGTTGGTAACAATATTTTTCAAAAGACAAAAGGAGTCATTATTAATACTTATTGCATTTTTTCATCTAATATTCATCTTGCCACAAATGATTGGCCCCCATGAGACATATCGCCCTGGAGGTAGAATTTTTCGGTAATCAGCCTATTTAGTTTTGGAGCCAACTGCCAGCCAAAAAGGATGCAATCCATGTCAAGCTAGCAATGAACGGCTTAAGTCAATTTAGAGCCTTGAGTGTATTTTGTTCGGTGTACAGGGTTAAAATAGGGCAACGTTAATGAGCTAGCTAATATCCAGAGGAAAGCCAACTTATCTCTACATATATGCTTAGGGTTGTGTATGTATGTTTGATCTACATAGAGCGTATCACTTTAATGAATTCGCAAGGCTTGTAAGTTGCACCATCCTCATTTTACATTACTCCAGTAGAAGTGCTTCCTAGAAGAAGTATACCAAGCCGTAAGATATTTCATTCTGTAAGTAATGAGTGCAAGAGTAAGAGTCGCTGGAAGGAAATTGCCTCTCATTCCTCGTGTAGATCCAATTGGCAAGTTCCAACTGTTTGACAACAGCATACTTGTATGCAAGAGCACTGGTCCAGACAAAATGGAAGAGAAAGGGGACATTTACACAACGCATACAGATGCATACCTACAACTCGTAACCACTGTGTTGAAATTTACAATATAGTTTCCGCCTTGTTATTCCAAGCTAGTTCTAATAATTGTATTGCAGATAACAGAATTGCTTTCATAACATACGTAACTACCAATTAACAGTACCACAATGTTTTTTTCAAAACAGAAGCAACATTTCCCCCAACTGAAACTGCATTCAAGAGAAACTATGATGATAAAATGGTTACTTGTAAGAATACTCAAAAATACACGTCTTGTGTATCCATATTTTTCACAATATTTTTTTCTATAGAGCCCTCCCTTACGGAAGATTTGTAGGTGGATGTTATAAACAGCGAGTGAGTGTGGTTATCATTCAGCTTAGAAAAATTATATGTGGCTTTGTCATATTCATTAATGATACGGCTGCCGCAATGGTCGAAATTAATGGCTGAAAACCATATCACTCTCGTTTGTTGAAGCCTGGATTAGATTCATTTATTCGTTTGTGGAATTACTCGGTTTCATAGCAGACTTAAGTTGAAGTATATGTTGCTTTTTCCATTCGCTCACTCTACTCCCCCAATAATCATTGTTATTTATGATTACCTATAAATCCTTTTGGGTTCCATGAAATCCATTATTAAAATCAAAAGGAAAATACGGCATCCTACAAATATTGTTTCCTGGAAGTTAGATAAGGACAGCATTAGAAATTTGTAAGGGAAAAGTTGAACGTATCTAATATATCTTGCAAGCATTTAATGTTTGTGGAAATAAAAAGAAATAAATGCTAAAATGTACAAATGGGGCGATGAAAGGATGGTGCATAAGTACTTAGCAAGGTATCTGTCTATAGCACATTATCATAAATTACGGTCCGCGCCTTTTTTGGCTAAGTTTTTTCTCTTCATTTCATGCTTTACTAAAAATGTGAGCCTAACCGGTACATTGGCGTATAATTATAAATTTTAGTATAAACTGGGCAATTTTTCTTCTATTTCACAATACAACTGCTTAAAAACTTTCACTTCTAATAGATATGTAAACCAGAAGGGTGAGCGATGTTTATATGCATGAGAATTCATATGTTTTACTCATCATAAAGGATTCTTGTAAATTCCAATGACGCTGCTCTGATTATAGTCCATTATCAAAACATATTTTTAATAATATTTAATCTCGCTATGCAAACTATTAACACTAGAACAATTTCCAGAACTTTGAGTTTACTCCATTTGCCCGATTTAGAAATTCTTAGGATAGTTCGAAACATGCGAGTGCGCATCGATGATGATCATTTATTCTGCTACTGATACTATAATGTTTGTACACGATACACGAGCTTGGAAACTTTTGTATACCCCTGCAGTAATATTGTTTATAGCAAGGTTTTGATAACTTGCTCAGTATTCCATTTGAGTACTGTCTCATGTCAAAGATCTTATGTTACGCGTGTTAACTTAAAAGATAGATGCCAATAGATTTCCATAGCATCGCATGGCATGTGTAGAGCTTGTGCTATAGGCTCCAAAAGAGAAAGCAGAGGAAAGTTAAAACCTAAGGTCACGCATAGGTAAATACAACAACTAGGTATTACATGCATGAGAATAAAGCTTCATATTTTCCATTGCAAACTTTTCGAAAGTAAGATCGATTGCCCATGACTTTTGCAATATAAATATTTCATCAAAATAATTTTAATACTATGATGAAACCGTAAAAGTTCCAAAAGTTGGTAAATCTCCTGAAATTTGTAGCTTTTTTAAATTGCGGGACTTTTTCCAAAAAGCAACACAGCCTTAATGATACCCATCGTGGTCCATCATATTTATAGGGTAGCTTATTTATTAATTACGTGCCCCGGCTAATAATAGAAGTTGATCATAGCCACATTTGTAGGTAGGTACATTTACCTTTCCCAATTCCTATATTATGCAATTCTGTAAGGATTGGTAGGCAAGATTATATAAGACTATTTCTGAAGTTGGTCCCAGCAGCAACAACCCACAAGATCAACTTTAGAAAACAAGCTTATTTAAAAGTTTTTGTACGCATTTTATCGTCGGATTTCTCCTGGCTACGTGTGCCAGATCATATTATACTGTTTACAAGTATTTATTATCTTTATCTTCTTGGAGATACGCACTAGACACATCAAAAAGACAACATTTGTGTTATTTACTTAGCAGGGAAAGTTTCGTCTCAATGTGGCGGTGTACTAACGAAACATGAATTTCTTCTCATGTGAAAAGAATTTTATGAAGCTGTTGCGCAGCAGTGAAAGTGCCATTGCTACGATCGCTCGTGTAAAGAGCAGTGCATTTCCATTTTTGGATGAACACGAAAGGGGACTTTTTGAAGCCGTGTTGTTACAACCTGGTCCAACATAAATAGTCGTTGTAATTGTAGTTAAAGTCCCATAAACTTTGAAAAACTACCGAAATCTAACCTTATCCACTTTTAGCCATTTCAGTTACAACTGTACAGGAAATAGAAGTTACTCGTTTTCTGCTGTGACTACCACTGCTGTTATTAACTTTCAGTTTATGGCACCTTTTTAGAATTCTATTAAATTCTGTCCTTCCTCTTTTCCCTACTACCATTTACGTTTAAGCTGAACAACATCATGATTATTGGCCGCATGCCTCCACTTCATACAAACATTTTTATCAAAAGGAACAACACTCTTCATGAGAGAAACTTTGAAATGAGATCCTTATATAAGCATTCTTTAGTAGAAGTAGCAATGGCTGTTTTATACTTTGGAATTTATACCAGGTGGACACTTTCCCTGCTCAGTACTACTAATGTTGCAAAAGCTTATCCGAAATGGTATTATGAGAAGTGCGATGAAAGTGGCTGCAAACTTGAAGTGTTTTTTGTTTGACGCATCACATCTTTCTAGAAATGGTCACAAGTGACACAACACTATCGGTTTTGCAGCAAAAACCGATGTGAAACTGGCACTGTTTATTACACTGCTTGAAGCAAATGTTAGATGTGTTGAATTTGGTGCGGTTGTCTGTCAGTACGATAATTCCCGGACCGATTCACTGATTGCACTTACATTTGGTATAGATGCTTCAAATTCAAATCTCAGTTTTATTAAAAGGATGTCAAGATTTACCAGTTACGTACATTTTAATAATTGCTCAAGAAGGCTTCTTGTGTCCTAATACATAATTAGCCTATAAATCCCCCCGTGTCTTTTGCGTGTCAAAGATTAACCTTTTTTAGGTACAGTACATATTATTTAATGTGCAGGATACTTCTATGAAATCTTGTTTTAAATTCATTGTCTAGTATAGCAATTCCCATCAAGTAAAACAATTATCTCTCCATCTTCTACAGAAATAATGATTTTTTATATCACAAAACATTAATTGATTATAATCAGCAGTGATATCACAACTGCCTAAACACTATTTTTCACCTTCAGCGCATGCGGTATGAAAAGCAATATTTCACTGTTCATACACCAGAAACGGGAAGAAAGTCTGCCTTTATTTCTGCAAACTCTTTTTAAAGACGTGGTTTTCGTGAAATTTTCCTTAATGAATGCTTTATTTCATATTTAATGAATGGGTTCGCCATAAACTTACGACATCGTAAAATTCAAGAGACAAAAGGTGGGGGTCTATTATACGGATGCCGAAACTTTTGCATTTGAAACTTGCCACACTTCCCAGTGTCATCTATCCACAACTACCATTGCCTCTATAGTTGAACAAGATCAATGAAACATTAATTTTAATGAACGATGTTTTTATTCCATGTTTAAATTTTATTGGCCAAAGGAAAAGAAGCTAAACCTGCTGACATTGGTTGTTGTATGCGGGTGGCTGAATAAAAACGTGGTTGTATTGCTGCGTACATAATACATACCACATCAGAAGAAGAAAAGTTAACGGTTACTTGGATTCCGTATCTTATGTAAATACTTTTTGTGTATATTTACGACTCTTTCTGTAAGACTAGTGGCTGAAATTTAGCTATTCATTCAAGTATCCAAATTGCCATTATTCACTCGAGCTGCTTTTCTTATTGTCGTTTGGCACAAATACAGCTAGAGAATTTCACTTCCATACAACGATCTTGATTTGCATCATGAATGCTGTCCTAACGAGCGGTTGGTATCGTATCCTTCGTACCGACAACTACGGGGAGAAAAAAGTAAAACCGTTGCCACCAATACTCCATTTCACCACCCTATTGCTCTACCAGCACTAACAAGAAAGATGTATGTTCTTCAAAAATGAAACTTTGTTGGTTTTGGAAAATTGGAAATTTCGTTTCAAAGTGAGCATTTTATTTATCTGTACTCTATAATACGTATGTATTTATGCGTAATACAGTCTTTATGTAGGTGCTATATTTAAATACACATAAATTCTCTAGGAATCTTGAGCGTACATTTCATTATAATCGCAAGTAGCTCTGGTTGTGTTCTTGATCCTTTCTACGGCTTGTTTGCCGTATTCCTCTTTTCTGGATGTGGTTTAAATTTAACCACGACATGAAGCATTTGTTTGTTTTTGCTCATGTTAATTTAAGTTTTAATTTTGTATGATAATGATGATACTTATTTCATTATTTCTGTTAAACTCAATTCGACCAAGACAAAGTATTGAATCGAATGGATTACATGGACAAGCTAAATTCGACGTTTGATAATAATACATTTTTTAAACATATTTTAATGCATTATTAGAATTAGTCTGTTTAGAGATTTGCAGAACAACTTAGAGGTTAGCTTCTACCCGATCGTGTAAGCTGAAAGAAGGGAAATAAAAGGTAGACTCTGTATCAAGATGAAAACAAGGGACACAGAGCAGTTTTGTCTAGCTTTCACAAAATATACAACAAAGACATTTCTACTGACAAGTTTCCAAGCTTAAGGTAAGTTCTTACCACGTTTGAGAAACATTACTCACGCGAAGAAAGTATGAACATGAATGTACGACAATGTCACATAAGAAGGGAAAAGGTTTGATCTATTTTTCATGTTCACAACTCACTTCGTATAATCCGATTTCATGGGCTCACTTTTGACTCAGCGTTGAAATTACGATCGTTTCTTTCTTACACAATAAACCTTGAGAGAAAGCAACATCCAATACATAGCCAAGAGCCAAAATGTTTTCCTCGTTTCTCAACTTAAACTTTGGCCGGTCGATAAGACGAAATTCATGGCGCTAGTTGTCGCATTCACTAAAAATACCAATAAATTTTTATTTTGAAGAAATACCCAACCCAAAACTCAGGCAACTGTGTTCACATTTTCAGATGTAAAATATTTCAAAATTAAACACAAGAAAACAATCCACTAACCAAATCATTGCTGATGGTTCATCGATATGTATTTTTAACTATCCGTTGGACATTATTGAAATTGGTGTAGGAATTTTAGTTTTACTGTAAACGATTGACAAGGAGGCTCCTTGGTTGAATTTTTGTATGCATGATTTGATGTAACATTTGTAGTTGTTTTTCTCTTGTATCTAAAAACTTCTTTACACCTTAAGAGCATTATGTTGACATGCAATTTTGTCAACAATATTAATCTTGTGCGTGCTTTTTTGGGAATGGGCACTTCAATTCTTTATGCAACTCGAGCTTTTCTAAACACGTCAGATGCAAGCTATCCTGGTAAGGTAAATACACAAATGTCAAGTAGGGCTTTGAAATGTTTGATAATGCATAATGTATATTTTGTAATAATATTCATGAAGAGAAAGTTGTGTAAAGAAGAAAATGACGAGTATGAAATTGCTGACTCATGGATTTTGCCGCTTTCCGCTTTGTCATCAAAACTCTCATCATGTAAACCAAACCTAATTTTAATTAGAGCAAAGTTACTATTTTGTAGTGATTACTCTACTCAGAACAATGCGCGTCTGCATTATTTGCAAGATACTGGCCCAATGATGTGGCTAAAATATGGAAACAAATGATGAACATTCAAAATTTGTGGGAATTGTATTTTCGTTGTTTTTATAGGTCATTCGTACGGTTTTACTTATCGGCAATCGCAAAACTGACATACTTTTACACTTTATATATGTAAAATGAATTAACCCGAAGCTATCGGAAGTTTGGAAGCCCTGGAGTAAAGAATTTACATGTTTATGCATGCTTCATATTTTATGTATTACAAATGTTTAGAAAACATCAGGGCAAATGGTATAATGATATGCGACAATCGCCATTTCTATATATTTGGCTGGTTGGAGTGGGGTTATTCATCAACGCCAATTTTGAAGGAGGACTTGAATACAACGCCTACCAAATATCAGTCTCGTTGCGAATCTGCGACGCTTTTCCAAGTTTGAGTTTTTTATAAGAAAAATATGCAGACGGCATGCAAACATTGGGCGATATATTTGTGCTTGAACATAGACCTAAAATGAACCGAGAATATATGCAGTGTTTACTCTAAAAGCGAAGACAAACAACTGTATCCATCTTGATGTAATATCCATTATCCATCTTGTAGCACATATTTTTTAGTATGAATGAGAGATGAACACGTGCGTATAGATAATAAATTGTCTAGAATTCTACAATACACGTTTTTTTATAAATTTTTAAGTTTTGTGAATAGCCTTGCAGTATAATGTAGGTCCTTTACATTTTTTTCCCCCGGTTTCGACTTTTTTAACTTCTTTGATGGTAAGTTGTTAGTGTGAAGTTCTCCCACCCATCTCTGAAAAGTGGCATTATTTTTTCGTGCCCAAATTCACATTATATTTCACACATTCATATTCTTATAACCTTATCAATACTTTATTATAATTTGACAAAATGGGACATGGGATAATATAAAATGGTGTGTGCCAATGACGATTGACAATGACATGTTCTGTGCTAATACTAACACAACGAAGCATATTTATGTATACATATTTTATAACAATAGGTTATACATTCACAACAGTTTTGTAGATGACGACAACCGAATATCAATAATGTTCACTTTGCATTTGCTCCTCAGATCTCCGCTCAACCATCTAAAATGTATCTCCTTTGATGGAGCTAAGCTCTCCTTCTCTCTTCCAACGAAAAGAATGTTTATATTATGACAGAGACAGAATGACATGAAGATCTCTTTAGTGGCCTTTAATACTATTCCCACTTTTTTCTTGTAGTGTCTTCCATTAAGTAAAGCTGAACGCACATTCCCATATATTACTATGTATATACACCTACTTAAATAAAACGTTTTGTTCTCTATCTTTAATTTGTCACAGAAGAAGTCCTTTTCCCTCGGTGTGTAGTGAAATAGGAAGATGGAAGCAAACGGGTTTGCTGATTTGAAGATAGGCAGGCATAGTCCAACTTTTACTACATCGTCTTTCTTGCACGCAGCGTGAGTCCTCCTTGTCCCAGTTTTCTTTTATGCCACTGCTCCTGTAAATTTACAAAAATTTTCGCATCAATGACTTTTTTGCGAGGAGAGAAAAAGGGGAGAGAAGGCTTGAGTAAAACCTGTGATGATTACTAAGCATGTTAATGAAAGCTCTATCGTGTTTGGGAAGATAGACAAGAAATGTAAAAATTCCTCTTGTCAATGCCGACTCTTTAGCAAGTTATGTTTTAGCACACAAAGAGGAAAATAAAAGAAAGCAGAGAGAAAATATGTGGGATGGGTGGAAAGGAATCTTTGACTATCTGAAATCGTCATTTGCAAGCATAATGAGTTCTAACACTCTTCATGTATACGTGTACGGTTTGAATGCTTAACAGATTCACAAAGAAAAAAGGACATGAGAAGTTTTAGAATAGGAGAAACGGTAGTAGCAGAGGTACTAGCAATCCTACAAACAGAACAACTGTGGCGGCATCATTTCATGTAATATATCCTGTTGAAAAATAGGATCTAAAGTTGGGAGAAAGACACCATGATGAAAATTAATAGAAAAGCAAAAAAATATGCTGAGTCGAGTGAAGTGAATGAAATAGGATGCTGAGGGAAAAGGAGAAGTACACAGAAATTAGAGCAAGAGGAGCATTTTCTTCGTAATATTATTATATTAAACATTGTGAGCGAACCAAAGCGTTCATTTGCTCTTTCACTTCAAAATTCTTTCTCATTCCAAAAGCTATTTTCATTTTCTGGGACCATTAAAACTCTCGTGTTATTGCCATTCTTATCACCATTTACGTTATTTGGTTACAGACCGCGCTTTCTTCTAACTGAGAAGTCGGTGGTGTGGCATTATTGTATAAGCTGTAATAGTGGGTGAGCTTGGGTGGCAGTATTTCTACAGACGAATAAGCTTCTATAAAAAGAAGAGTTCTTCCTAATTTACATGATTAAATGCTTGGTCTGTCAAGTGCAGAGTTGGTGGAAAAAAATGTTCGTAATTTCTTGAGAGTCATTTGGGCCGCTGCTTTCGTTCCAAAAAGCCAGAAAATATTACGACATAATAGATTAATTCTTTATAAAATGATAATGCCTTATAAAAAGATACGAAAAGCAGTTTTCTGGCTCAGTGTCTGTAAAGTGTAAGCAGAGGAGTGCTGAAATGATGATGACAAACGAAGGCAAATAAATGGACGTAATTACAAGCTGGGGGCAGATAAAAACTTGTTTGTAGATCGACACTAAATAAAATTCACAACTGCCATTTAGCCACTTTTTGCATTGGATATGAAATTTTATTAAGGTGCTGGACAATAATAGTAGCAACAAATAATTAAAATAATCTATTGAGCAAAACTTTAAATATTAATGAATAGGAAACAGCGATAAATTCAAAAGTTGAACTGGCTTTTATTTATCTGTCGTGGTATTGCACAAGTGGTTTTGTTTCATTTCTATCTTCCAGGATGGCATTCTGTCTTTCAACTTTGATCATTGATGTATTTGTATGAATAATATGAAACCAACTACTAAGCTTTCGGCATATATGAATAGCGTATTTGCAAGCTTTTACTTTTGGTTTGTTCAAAACCGCATACAAGCAATAGAGATTGATTACACCACAACATACGCACCTTTGAACACTGCTCATTCATTTCACTCCCTTTATAAGTAGTGTTCAGCCGACAGTAAGAAGGGAACTTACCTACATGAAATACAAATACAGAAGCTCTGCATATACAAACCATTTATAGAGGCGAATGATTTAAGTGAAAATCTCTTGAGACATTAATCGCAGAGGTATGCGCATTTCACAGAAGAATCACGATGTTTGTCTGCATTGCGTAAATAAGTAGGAACGCAAAATGAAATTCATGGCATGTGGAGTACTTTTGCAGCACCTACCCGGACGAGTCATTTCAGCAGGTATTTCTACAGTCCTAAAATTATTATATTCACAATATTCATGATCGTTTTAATTCATGTTAGTTATTTTGGTCGTTTCTTTCCGTATGATTCATTCAATTTTAACATGAAAGTGGAAGGGAATGCACCAGTACAATGGTACTGTGCAGAGGTTTGATCAAGGCAGGAGATACCTGTTGTAGATATTGAAACGTTGTATAGATATAACGGGACACCATGAGTTGCATTCAGTTTGATAGAAAATAGCTGAATGGACTATGCACAATGTAAACGTATAACATCATGAACGAGAGAAAGTTATTTAAATTAGAGTGGCAGTAGTTCGTTGAGTAGGCTCAATGTGGTTTCCCATATTCACGTACACACAGTCATACATACAAATGAATGGAAGAACACAACTTTATATATTTTCATCTGTGTTATTGAATAAAAGGTTCGTTTGATGAAAATGACAGTAAATGAGTGAGTGAGGCGAGGAAAAGCGAGAGAGTTCCCTCATTAGAATTTATGAATATGATTGTCCATTAGAAATAGGATGAAGAGAGAAACTACAGACATTTCGACGAATCTCTCCCTGTCTCCCTGCCTGGCTTTCAGCTTTCACTCTACTTTCTCTTCTCAATTCTCTTAGATGATGACTAAAAAGTTAATGCAGAAACGTATGTGAAAACGGAGTTCTAAAACTTAGTATTCATCCATGTCTATTTCTACAACGTCGTCATCTAAATCAACCGGAAGCACTTACTAAGTATAACGGCAACAACTCAACTTGTATATTTCTTGTTGCTGTTGTCGACTTTAGAGTCCCTTTCATATCTTCAGTCTTGAAGAGATATTAGAAAATTGTTTTAGTGCGTACTTCATACAAGCGTTTACGAGGATTCACAAAGCTTCTGATAGTACAACGACGAATAAATGTGCGTTCGAGCATTAGATTCCATAACATGACGTATGCAGATAATGGACTTCCGAGTGGATTAGATTAGTAGAAACTCTCACAGATCGTTTTTAAAATCATGTGGATAGAAGGAAAACGCTAATGTTTTTAGCAGAGCCGTGAATGAAGTTTTGTAACGTACTTAAATCACATACGTACTAATGTGCAACTAGATAATGTTATAGAGGTGCTGTATATCTGGAAACGTATGCATATCAAATAGCAGATTATTATTTTCTGTTTGAAAACTAGTTTTGAAGAACGATGTGAACATAATTGGATAGCATTTTTGACGAGAGTTGGAAAATTGAAGAAAATAGTCTAAGCTCATAATTTTATCCTTTTCTAGAGCTTTCCTCGTAATTTTACGAATAAATAAGTGGTTGATGTTGATATGAAATGAATTGGATCTGGCCTGACAATTAATAAGAGGAGCATCCAGATACCAACATGCATATCAACATATTATAGACGTTTCCTACTACTATAGTGTAAAATGATTATACTCCCGGCTAAAAGTACATGCAGCCAAAATGTGTCATAAATTCTCTCATTGGCTCCTCCATTCACCATTAATTCCTAAAAGAATTAGTTCGCGGTGAGAGTCCTTGCATTGGAGTGCCAGAGCTGAAACTAGCATTACCATTATCCGCTGTCATCTAACTACCACTGACTGTGCCTTGTGACTCGTTCTCTGGTCCCATTTTCTTCCCGTCCTTCTTGCTTTCCCATTCCCATAGTTTGTGGAATTGTGTGCGTGCTGCTGGCTGCTGCTAGTTGACGATATAATTATGCCTATCAGCTCACTTACTGCTGCTTTCGACGACGTTGATGGAACGAGAAATTGAATCAATGACTGCCAATTGAGGGTGAGTGGCAGTTTTCATTTGTGTACGTAACCTTTTGTGAAAATGTATAAAAGATCATATTATAATATCATCCACACGGTGCAATAGCTATGGTGCAACCCTTGCTTAAATCTGTTTGGCTAGAGGAGTCAGTAGTCAGTATCAACGACAAATTATAAGGATGAATGAATGTAGATGTGGCACATATTAGGCAGCCAGCACTAGACAAACTGACTAAAAGTGTATATTATGTACTTACTACGTGCATGCATGTATTCTGTGCCTTGAGTAAATGGAGACTTTTCCGAAATTAAGTTCTTTTCTACATACTAGTCACATTCCGTTATTGACAGTTTATAATGAATTTCCATTCAACTTCCCAAGTCCTGGCAAATATTGGCTGAAAATGAAAAGTAGACAAAAGACCTTGCAAAAGCAACACCACAGATGAGAAGCATTTTTGTTGGTGGAGAGAACCTGAGCTGAATTAGCGTACACAAACGTCGGTCGTTCGTTGGTGCTTCGTGAGAGAAAGCTAAAGCGAGCTAAATATCAAAATTCTCTCTTTAGTTGCCAGTGGGCTAAAATTATTTCATGCGTGGATGCTGCTAGCATATAGGCTAATAATAATCGCACGTATATGCAATATTGAAAGACCGACTCTGGAAATTTCTCTTTTGGTGGAAATTGCGACACCGGGTGAATTCCTCAGGGACTTACATACATGCCAGCATATATTAAACACACCTACCCACACGGGATCTCGTGCTACATTATTAGTAACGTTACATTTTTTCGTTTGGGCATTTTGTCTCTAAATGTGCACTCCTTACTTCCTGCTTTATGTAAGTATGTTTAATAAAAAAAGGCCTATTATATATTATTGTAGATGAATGCTTGTACCAGAGTAACAGAATAGGGTATGTGTAAACTGGCGTTGCCTGTGTGGTAGCACTAAAATTTATTTTATGTTGAGTATCGTGCACATGCAGCACACATACCTACACACAGGTTTGTACAGTTTTCGAATATGCATGATCTACACTGCCGTTGAGAGTAAGAACTTTAGGATGCATACGTAAGTATCTACGTTCAAAAGAATCTGCAGACAATTTTTTTCTTGCTCCAGCCTTTTTCTCCTTGCTTGTCAAGTTAACTCATTCAACATGATGATAATGGTGGCCACTTAAACTTACTTATCTTTCATTGCTACGCACACCAACCGAATACATAGGAAATCTATGCACCAGTGAAAAGAAAGAGTGTTTTAGGACACTTGAACGATGCTGCTGGCATAAATGTGTATTATGAGGACATACACTTCTATCCTGTACGTATGCATGCACAATAAGGGCCTATATCCAAAATCATCCAGCCACTCACTACTAAACTGTGTAGTGTAGTTTCCTTGTAAAAGCGTATTTTAAAAGAATTGGACATGATTCCAAAAGAATGAATAGTTTTTACGCGACTTGCATAATGCATATTGTTGTTTTAGTGGTTTAGAGACGATCCTTTCTATTTCTGTCCATGTCTGTATGCCTGCCATGTCGACGTAAAAATGGCAGGGCTGCCCGAAGAATGTACAAAGTGATGTGATGTGATACGACAACTGACTTTTCATGCCGGGCACACGGTCGTTTCAGTTTCTTTTCGAGTATGCACTCTGCATAGTTTTTCACAAGCTATGTACATTTAGTTGGATGGAAATGTGCATGCATTATTACCGCATTCAAAAATGCTTTAGGAGAAATATCATCAAAAAATGAATGCTATTTGAGGCAAGGTACACAAGACAGAATGGAAAAGGAGAACCAAAATTCAAATTCATCCGGTGAGAAAGAATCGTTATCTAAGAAAATTATTATGGCTATCTGTATACATGCTAATACACATAATATGTGTTCATACATGCATAATCTGTGTTGATTTAAACCGTAAACCTAATATCATCAAAGATAACAACATTTAAGCTATGCCTACATAATAATAATATGATAAATTTCTTAGCATATAAACCGTATGATTTGGCATGGTATTTCTGTTGTTTAGCGTACCAAATGAAACGACCAAATATATATATTCTTCTTGTATACCCTCACAACATGGTAGTAAATGTGTAATAAGTCTGTAGGTAAATGCAATATAATATCTATATAGACTGAAGTTATTGCACTTTATATGTTCGTATGAATACACTTTCTCTGCACGAGTTCAGATTTTAATGCTGTGCATGCATTTTAGTCCATGTTCTGACTGCAGAAGATTGCTGGACTTGTAAAAGATTAAGGCTAGTTGTACCAGAAGGAGCAATGCATTTTACTTAAATATAAAAATAATAATATTCCGCGTAATAATAATCTCAAGTAATGTGGTAACGCAATTTTTATGAATATCCGGGAAAATCTTCTAGTGCACACTACGACATGGATTAGATGAGAAGAGAACCTACGTGTGTATCTAAGCAAGCGGGTGTGGTATTCTTCTTGTATTTTTATTACTGCGCGTCCCTGCTTTTTCTGGTTGGTTGTGGTGTTGTTTTCCCCTGGACACATTTATATGATATGGCGCTTAGATTTCAGTGTTGGTCTGTTTTGGCTTTTTTCTAAATTGTAAGTGTGTGTATCCGTACGTCGTTGTTTTTATGAGAAAACTTGTATGCATTGTTCATGCCATTATTAACATTTATCTTTTTTGGGATTAGACTTTTGGAAGCCAAAAAACTGCTGGCTTTCTTTCTTTAGTATACATAATGAGAGCGATAGTTGAATGAGAAGTACTTCATATGTCACTAGTATAAATATAGGATGCAAAAATATGTATCTCTGCAACCGGCATCGTTGTATCAGTTGTATGTGGGCAT
Source organism: Willowsia nigromaculata (assembly GCA_034700605.1). NCBI lineage: Eukaryota > Metazoa > Arthropoda > Collembola > Entomobryomorpha > Entomobryidae > Willowsia > Willowsia nigromaculata. The sequence goes on from JAQIXX010000031.1 coordinate 54,487, forward strand.
AGAAAAAGCGATAACCCACTTAACATTAGCAGAAAAAACAGTCAAAGGAAAGTGCGGATGGCGAAGCAGGGAAGATCAAGTTTGCTGGATAGAGATAGAAACAGTATAGCTCCATCATCATAATAACTGCGTTACAAATGTTCGTGTATTGCTGCCAAATCGACGAACATGGAGGAATTACTAGATAACAAGAAGACTCTATATATCTTCAACATGTTTGTCATACATACTTTTGTTGAACTTTGCCAGGATGGGTCATTTCAGGGAAGGAAATGTATGGTTAATCTCCAAAAAAGTGAAGATTACATGGTATAGGCGTCCCGACTTCCACTGCATTGTTTCCTCTTTCTTTACATAGGATACATAATATTACTGTATTATGCAATGGCTACGTTTCAAGGCAATTATAACTATTCACGTGAATGTGGGAGAAAACACATTTATTAAAGACTGCTAGCTTACTTTTCTTCAATTATCCTTATCGAATTCTTACTTATCAAACCAGAGAAAGACATTTGATACAAGCATGTTTAACGTTTGTTATCTCTTACAATTACGGAGGCGATTAGAAAGACAGTTGCACTTGAAGGGTTAGATGACTTTTAGACTCTCCCTTTAAGGAAATATACTTTGGAGTCACATTTTGGGGACATTTAAACTTGCATTATAACTAAAGTGTATGTACTAAATCGAAGAATTTGCAAGTTTAAAGATCTTCAAACTCGGTCATAAACAACGAAATGAATTGTTTGACAAGCGCAAAAACACATTTGCTTACGTCACCTCTAACTGAATATTTTGTTGGTTTCCCTTGCATTAATATTAACCACATCCCTGTGCAGAATTTAAGCATGTATGTTCATATATTTGTATCTAAACAAAGAGGGTACAAATACATCTTTCATACTTTCACTTTGCTTTGTCGGTACATAGTAAAATAGCATCAACATCGCAGTGGAATACACCGTAAAATTGTATATTGCATTCAGTAGTATAGTGCAGTGAAAGTCTGTAAGCATGCCTTACATTCTTTGGATCATGCATACTGTAACTGTATATTATTGTTGTTTTCGGTGGGAGTAGAAAAAAGATTCCAGTACTTGCTTTTGGCACAGAAATGTCAGTTTTTTATCATTACAGTAGTTATTGCCATTGCTATATTTGAAGTGGTTGTCGTGAAAAAGTTTGTGTAGGTATTTTACTGATTTTCTAGAGCGTGTTGTGTAAATACAGAACAACATAGAAGGGAAAAACTCAAGTGTCTCTTTTCTCTCTCTTATTTGTGGATTCAGAACAAAAGGACAAAGCGAGTCTTAAGAAAAAGGCAACAACAAACAAAACACAATATTACAACTTGTGTCTCTGTCTACCCAAGCCTTTAACTCTGTAAACAGACAACTTATTACATTACGTATTATGCGAGTACAATCGTTTATAATGGATAAGTACATGGGTGTATATATTTTTAAAGAAAGGAGAGAACAAAAAACATAACGTTGAGAATTTTTACATTTTTCACCTCTATTGGTATGCCAGACATGTTTCTTTCGTATAAGCACTCCGCAAAGGGAATAACGTCAAAACAAAGGGACCTTGCTCCAGTCCCTCAGAGCTCAGTAAACAGCGATGCCCGCTCTTTTACTCTGACATTCATGAAAAAGCTTACATATTATTTGGCATACAGTATACAATATTACATGCATAGTTTTAGTACTTGAAGTACATTATATTTTCACATTTTAGTCCTTGCCGAATCAGCATACTCCACATCAACTATTTCTACTGCAAAAATAATTTTACAGCATACTATTATTTTGAAACTTTAAAAAATAGACTTTAGGAAAGGACGCAGTGCACCAAATTTTAGTAGAAATCTAAAAATACAAATAAAACTCATATTAGCCATTATGCCAGCGTAAGAACAGTTGCATCCAAAATTATTTAATTACGATTAAAAAGCAACAAAATTGTATTCTCTCGACTTCGTGTTTTATAAATTCGGCACCTTTTTAACTAATACGTTGTTCCCATATGCAATGTCAGAAATATCAGAAACACTTTTTCAAGCTCTACAACATTATTCAGCATGAATTTTTTCTTTTCTGTACTTGCAGTTTCGGTTTTCCTCTCCAATTTTTCTTCAGCATATTCGAGCGGAAAATTTTGTCTGCAGTTCTTGACATCTCACTCAAGTACTCTAACAATACACAAAAACGTAAATAATACATATTTTGATTTATGCCATGCTCGCTTTTCTTTCTGTACTTAATGGTTTCTGGGTCAGGATGATGATGGATCTGCTGTTTCTCCTGAAGAAATCCTTCCTTTTTTATTCAGCATCTTTCTCCCCATGCAAGTCCTTCATTGCATGGATTCCTGCAAAAATATTCCCCACTACGAGACGAGATGGCTTGTACGTAACGACAAAACAATAAACGTGACTTCTGCTGTTATAACTGACAGAGGTAGGTATGAGAATAAGAGGAATAAGTTACCCGGTGGGTGCTATATAACAAAACAGACGTTTGTTTTTGAATTTTGACGTTGCTTTACTTTCAATTTAACACAAGTTTATTTATACCTACTCTCCATCTAAGTTATCCTCAAGTCGTTTCAGTTTGCATTTCAACGGCATGTTGATTTGATTACCTGCATGAATGTGATACCTTGATTTGGGACCGTTAAATTAATGAGGATCAAGAGTTAAACCCAACTCCATCTTCTTGATCAATGAAACATTTTGTTATCATATTATGGAACAAACAGTCATAATGTTTAAAAACTATGAGTATGGGAAAAAAAATTTTTAACTGATAGAGCTTTTGCCTTGAAATTACCATTATATTTTAGGATTCTGCTACGAGAGTATAGCTACTATTTAGTGGAAATAACAAAATCTTACTATTCTATTGAATACACACAAGTTTGAATCGACCAAAATGAGACTCCCTTTATACATTTATGAGGATTTTGTCTATCGACTTTTTTTATATTATAGTAATGGATATGGATATATATGATTGCGTGATATTACGTGTGTGTCAACAAAAGAGTTGCTGTGATTTGAGGAGATGGCGACAAGCGACAAGGATATATTATTGCATCAGCATAAACCTCTTACCACCAACATCGCCAACAACCTGCACAATGCAAAATAACAGCTTCGTTTTTATTCTCCTCCTACGCTTAAACTCATATACACTGGCAACATGTACATGTTTTCAAGGATTCACAACGCGATAGTGATGATGACGTTGGCAAAATCCAAAGCTTATGATTAAGTTTACACATACGCATCCCGTATAAACATAAAACGAGTCTCTTCCTCCCTTTTCTCCTTAGCGTTTCTGCGAAATCAGAAAGAAAACAACGCACAGAGAAGAAGATGTTGTTGAAGGAAAAATCTATATAATTTTGTTAAAAACCCTCTTGCCATAGACTTTAGTATCAATATTATGTTAGCGCATGAACTTATATTCACGTTTTAGCATTTCCCTGCGTTCCAAAAAATCCAGGTTGGAACGGAAGGTATAAAAAGTGGTGTCACTCTAAATGGAAAGTGTATTACTTTACAATGCATTTGTTGCTGACTGACATTACTGACGCTAATCTAAAGTTCACAGTGAAGTTTCTTGGTTTATAATATCACTCTTCTGTCTACTTTTCAGCCAAGAAAGTTAAAACGTTTTATTCGTACCTACACAAACTCACAATCAGTATCTTTGTAGGAAGGCCGTATAGTTTGTGGTGGCAGACTGCCATGATTACGCCAAGTAAGTAGCGAAATGTAACGTGTGCTCTACGTACTTTCACTATCTCATATCCGCCACTCTGGAGTGATGCTTGTTTAAGAAACAGCACGCCAACAGAGATTTACGTATGAATGTGGTATCAGAGTCTCAAACATTCGCTTGTCAGCTTTTGGGCAGGCACAGGCAGGGAACCTCTATTCTTATGCAATTCGTTTACGTTCATTCCTCCCAAGACTTTCTCTGACACTTGGAAAGATATGCGTTCGTTTTATTGGGCATGTGTGTAGATACATACATAATACAATTTATGCTCTATGTAATAATAATAAAAATTGTTAGTGCCAAATAGAGACGACCTTTCTCCCCACAGAAAAAAAAATCTTATTAGATATTTTGAAAGTAAAAATAAGCAGAGGGACGTTTGAGTGACTTTTATGACAAAAGGGGCTTATAACAGCATTAATATACTTCCCACAAATTCTATTTACACAGATAATACCAATCCAGGAGTTAATTGACATCAAATAAAAGCGAGGAGCTGGAGAAAGACTGTTTGTGTTGAAGTTTTTTTTTACGTAGGCGTTGAACGATAGACGATGAAAGGTTTGCCTTTCAATATAGACTCAATGTAGTTATTTTTGGATTGATCCTCTTCATTTCCAGCACCCTAACGAAGCTAAAAATTCTGCATATGCATACAGTAATGGAGCATATTGAATAGTGTTCCCCTTGAACTTGTCATTGTCGTACACACAAAGCTGGTTGCTTCTTTTAATTTTATTTTCACTCTGTCCATACACACTACATGTATATCACGACTATCACAAGGATGAAGGGAAATGTGAGCATTCATGTGTGCAGAACTTTTTTTATTACCTGCACAAAAAATATAATAATTCTAGTACCAGAAGTGATTATGTTGTTTTATTGCCCGTCCTCGCATTTGATGGAACTACGATTCTTTTATTTTTTCATCAGAGCTTTGTTGGATTCTTTCTTCTGATATTCCATTAGACCCAGTCCATACATATATATCCACGAGTTGATTTGTCTCATTCATCATATAATTAAATAAGATATGGACAGTTGTATTAGCCTTGGATCCCTACCCCTTATCCCCAGTGTATTCCATTCTCCTCAACAACTATAACCGCTGGAGAGACACAACAGAGCGAAAGTAAAACGAGAATTGTGTAGCCCCACACTTTACTTTTCTTGATGCAACAAGATGGGCATTTATCCTGTAGAAAAAATATAGAAATAAAGTTATTTTGAGAATGTGTATTTCCTCAATTCTTTGATTACTTTCTGCTTGGGTGGAAACTATTATGATGGAAAGGTGAAGCATAGTCCCTGGAGTGAAACGAGATGAGATGATGATAAAATGCAATACAAGTTTTTCATACAGCAGTCGAGTGAAAACATGAGCTCAGTAAATGCAGCCAACTAGGAGGAAAAATAATAATGGTAAGCACAGTGAAAAAAACGGTTAAGGAGATAGCTAGTTGTTGTTACTTCGTCTGTATATTATTCTCCTTTTGCAAAACCCATGATCATCAATATCAATATTATCATCATGACTTGGGTACTTTCTTTTCTCTCTTTCTCTCTTTCCCTCTTTTTGCTCCCTTTTTCCTTATATTTACGAGTGCTATAAGCAAATACATATCAACATATCAGATGCAAAGGCAACAAAAACAAAAGTCTGACTTTTTTCCTGTTTTGTTACCATATCATGAGTGTAAGTTGGGATGTATCAAAGGTTTTCAGTGTGGCTCCATTGTACTTATTGTTAGTGCTGTCTTGTTTTCTCATTTCCTTCGCCTGGCTTGTATCTTGTGTTGTTTTGTGTGAGGATAAAATGGAAGCAAAAGAAAAACAAAACAACTGTTCCTTTACGCTACTTTGTGAGGTTGGTCTCTGCCTCGATGTTTCGTAATATTCGTATGTAGAACACACTGATAAAACTCTTACATGTTTCCTTTCCCGTTTCATCTTATGCTCTGCATTCTGTTTCTGACTTGCCATCATCAAGTGAGCACTTTTAGATGAGATAAGGATTAAAAGAGGAGTAGTGCGAGAAGTGTGTGTGTGTGTGTGTGTGCGTGTGTATATATGTGCATGCATCAAATTCAGCTCACTTTGTCTTCACTTTTCTCTCCTTTTTTATTATTAGGAACGACGTATATAGTTTTGACTTAAAGAATAGAAAAAGGGATCTAAAACGGGCGAACCTAGGCTCAAATATCTTATTTCACGGCCCAAATGCTCAATATCTCAACTTTTCATCCGTTTTGAGGGAATGAAAGGGGATTCCTTACAGAAGCAGGGATTAATACTTCTTTTTACATCTCATCCGAATTGTAGTTCCCAGTGTTCCTGGGGTTTTTTCTCGGCAACCATAATGTTCCTACTAGGTGCACATAAAAAGTACATAATAATACCAAATATGCTTACGTTTTTCCCTACCTTATTATGCAATATCTTATTTTCTCTTGCTTACTAGCTAATCCTTGAGCAAAAACACCATCTTATATTCTTTCTCAACTTTTTACACGATTGATCAAATCCAAAGACGTAATAATATCATGCCATATATACATAGCTGTGGTACTTTTGCACAAATTACACTGAAATACTCATGCACTATTCTAAGTTACAGTTCCCTTTCTCACTATGAATCACACAATGATATTATGAATGTGCTTTTGAAAGTCAATGGGAGTATCAAAGACCTTGCTGAAATTGAATTCTCCTCTTAATACAATTTTGTACCGCTTCTATTCGCCATCCGACTGAAGCACTAAAAATCATTACATTGACATCATAATAGTTTGATCAAGGTTTTTCAACTAGGATTTAATATTCATTCGCTAATGGAAAGTTGTATAATGGCAGAGGATACTTTTTCTTTGTGCAAAGGACTTATATAATGACCAACTTTTTGAAGTTTTTTCTTAAAATAAAAAGGAGGGGAAATGCAGTTGATCTTTAAAAATTGATTAGACTTTTGCAATTCAAAGAGTATCGTGCAAACAACCACCACTACTATACCACACACACACTAACTGGTTTTCAACAAGTTGGCTCATACTAAATAATATGTTGTGTATGCACAAAATATCATGTAATAAAATCCAACTTGAAACCTACTAACAACTATCCGAATTGAATTACTTGGAATACTAAGCCTCACGATCATTCTGAGGTTTCATTCCTGTCTAGCTCCTCTCAAAAAGAAGTTGGTTTAGTTGGTTTTTCATAGGAATCGTGATGCATGAATCGCATCATACGATCTTTACGGTAAAAGGACAAACTGAAAGTCATGAATCATCATAATGAAAGCCGTGGAATCAAACATCCGACGTCACAAGTCCCTGACATAAACAGAATCATTATTAGTATTCTTTTGAAAATTGTAATGAAGTTTTAATTCGTAATGGTAAGTGCTCAGAGGGAAGGAAAGGTCAAAAGAGAAAAATAAAAGTTCGCAATGTATTGCTCGCACGTACATGAAGGAATGAATTCCCACAAAACAGAGCTGAAAAGCTAACTCAGGTCTCCCTTCACAATTTTGTGTTTTTGTGTGTGTATTTTATTGACGTAATATGAAATTGAAAAGCGTGCGTGTATAGTCCCCTGTACATTTTGTTATTTGTCCGACTGTCCGTAAATTTCGTGACATGTCTTGAGCTCAGTTCCAGCAGCAAACATCTCATTTTTCCATTTCAATTTTATTTTTTATTTATTTTTTTGTTTTTTTGCAGTGGCCACTCGGTCGGTACGTGGAAATTCCCCAGATAATATGATTGACCTGAGCATTTTGGTAATGGAGAAAACCAGGGAAATAGATGCGGTATTGCCGTATTTGTGTGGTTTCTACCTTTTCTACCATTGTGAGAGGAAAGTCTTCAGACGGGAGAAGAGATCATGATCATGACCACGTAGATAGGCCTGTTTTAGCATGGGAATATGGATGTTGCTGCTTTAGGCTGCTTACATATATTGGAACTACTTGAGGTTTTTTGAAACACACGATACACATTTCATTCTCGTTTTCTTGCTTTATATGGCAGCAATGGTAGCTATTAGTATCATCAAGCGAATCCATCATAACAGCAGGAGACAGAAAGAAAACTACTACGTTCATGCATTCATCACATCCAACGTAAAGTAGCCTTGGTCAAGCATGGCCCATCCGTAACATATTTTCACGTCACTTCACAGCACATTGTATGTTAGGTAGGTATGTTCAAAGACAGCTCAGCAACAGCGCATTACAAAATCTGCTTCGCAATGTGTTTGTAGACTATACGCTTGATATTACACTGCTTGCACTAGTAGAAGTGCTGGTTTTTAGCTCACTCTTTTGGACTTTAGATGTCTAAAGTGAAAAGTGGCGGATACATAGAACGGAAAGAAAGTAAGCAGCAACTTGAGTGAACCATTTGTCATGAACTTTTGACATTTTCTGCTTACATACAGCCCCTCGCTTCATACAAATACGACGAATACAAGTACTTTTCTCTCCTGTTTCATCCACCACCATGTTGATGTCCAAAGTATGATCTGTCTGTTTGTGTTGGGGAGAGACGAGAATACAAGTACATTTTAGTAGTTTTAGGAGAGAGTATTTATTATTATTATCATTATTTATTTATTTACTTTCAGTCATTTAGTACATAGCAGCAGGTACACAACGCAACTTTCCGTTCATAAGTTCCGTTTCTTCATTCATTCTCCCGTCCGTTTTATGTACGTGCGCTTGTTTGTGTTTATTTTTGAATTTACTTGTTGGCATGAGTGAAGTCCCGTATTATGTACTCAGCAGAACATCAGCCAAGTTTTCCCCTACGGCGGAGTATGAACTTCCGATAACTATTATTGCATCCTGCCGGATGTCGTTCGTAAGTAGCTGGCTTTACCCATGTTATTCCATTGACCACTGACTCCACATCAGATTTTGAATTACGGAGCTCATTGCTCTTTGTAGTTGGAAGAATCCGAAATAAAACCGTTAATTTTGAGTAGATTGTTGACTTTGCTTGCGACATTGTAAGAAAGACACAAAATATGTACAATATTCTATTAGGCCTTTTGATACTAGAAATATGGTACAGTAAACTGCGTCGCAGAATGGTAAATGGTCTCATTTCATTTAATCCTCTCGTAGAAAGTCAAAGACACTGAAAGCTGATTTTATCTCATTAAGCAATGATAAGAACATTATTAAGGTTTCTCAGATTTATTTGCTACAAATAAAGGGACTTCATGAAACAGAAGTATGCTAAGCAAACAAAAATCTTTCAGGTGGATGTTTTCATGACCGGCTTATTGCAAAGATTCCTGCTAGTTTTACTACAATAGTCGCATTGGTACTGGAAAAAACATAAATAGGATCAGTTACCTTAGATTTGCCATTAGAACCTTACGATTAGTTAACATTTTCAATGCATTACGCGATACCCATGAAAGAGAACAAAAAGAATGTCACCAAAGAATGTGCCAACGGTGCCAACCCACACTCATTTTATGCATATGAAAAATATGGTAATTATGCGTGATGGATGTACCTCTGCATTGCACAAGACTTCGAGAACAACAGTTTACAAGCGTGCAAAGTGACAAATATTATATCATGTTGTTGAAATTGTATGAGATCCGTAATAGAGCAGGAGGGCTGGAGTAGACTATGTATCTTCATTCACTACTATTTGAGGGGCTATAAGAACTTCTATGAAGATTTTATTGTGTAGATGCTTTACACACATGCAGTCCAGCAAGACGACGATGGAGGGAAGTGAAACATCTCTTTCTCCGGATATGAGCACGTGACAGCTATCCCAAAATTAATAACGAAGACATGGCGCTTTTCAGTTTAATGTAAGCGGAAATGCTGGAGTTGCCTACTTTCACTCTGAAATGTCTTTATGTTATTATCGAATGAGGTCAAGTGTCTGACTCGGTGGATATTCTTGATTTATTCCTAATGATAAGGGAGGAGAGTAGTGGGATGAGTGAGAGAGGAGGTCTATAAAATTGGAGAAAGACGACAAGAGTTGTCCCCTTTCCTCACTAAAAGTCACACAGATGAGAATGCTGATTAAGACGCTCAAGTGTTGCCACCACCACTACAACTGCTACGAATGTTGGAAGTTTTCATCGCGTCCTTTTGAAAACAGACTGCTGTTGATGTCAAGTTAGCAGCAATACTGTGTGTCTAGTGTCTCGTATATAATAGTCTTACTCTCGCCTTGACTCAACCCCTCTCGCTTCGTAGGAAATTTGTGTAAGTGAAACGCGTGGGGAAAGTTATTCCCTGTTTTCATACTCTAATTCACTTATTTTTCCTACTGGTCTAATTCATGAATATAGAGCAACAAAGTTTTCTTTTGAAGATGAACAGCATACATATTATTTCATGGCATGCCTAAGACGTCCTTTGTTCTGCTCCATGTACCCATGTGCATGCGTCCTCTCTATCCCGCTCAAACATAAAGCAAAGAATGTCAGCTATGTGGTTTAATTTTACTCAATAAAATATGTACTTTCTGTTTTAGAGAGATCATAAATTCACTTGATCTCTCTGTGCGAATGAAAAAAATTGCTGGTTCATTTGTTTTTTTGAGGAATCACAGACAAAGAAAATTATAGCCGAATTTATTGCAGTGAGATTTGGAAATGGGATGTGTATAAGCATGTTGAAATGCGGGTCTATGGCGTGTACATATATATGAAAGAATTTATAGTTCATTTGCAGCAATAGAACAGTTTTGATATGTGCATACATGGTTAGTAAAATGGAAGAGAGATAAAGAATGGTGATTTGAACGTGTGACTACATGAATGTACACTCACATATGCTTTTAAGAGCAAATCACTTCCTTTCCAGAGTTACTTCCCACTTTGTCCTTAGTCAGGGGTTTGGTTACAAAGAAGTTGTTGGCTCACTATATGCAATAGGTACAATGTGAAAAGGGTGTACTTGTTTGTACGTTTGAATAACTAAGTCAAATAACAATGAAGAGAAAATATAACACAAGGAAAGTTTTAAAAAGAAATCTGGAATAGGCCCACACAAAACAAACTCTAACATCAACAAAAACCGTTCATTCTCTTTGATACGGACTATTCACAAGATTGTTCTAAAACATGAGAGAACCTGTATGCCAAATTGCAGTTTCCAAAATAAAAGCAAGAAAGATGGTAGAGGAGGATAAATGTAGTGACGATCATGACTATATTATGTTTCCTTGCAAAGGGCGATTATATGATTTCCTTTTACTATTAAAGACTCACCAGCATGAATACTTGAACCAGATGATGTAGAGTATGTCTGTACATACAAAAGACTGATATAAATACGCTGCAATGCCTTGTACACAGAACACAAAGAGATGTTGAGCGATTTGAAGCGCAGTAAGACGAGAAGAGAGTTTTCGCTATATTGGCAGTTCAGCATGACATTGGTGGGAGAAGAGAGACAAGTAGTAGAAGGGAAGAAATTCAAGTAGGGATATCGTACTTTACTTTTTATACTTTCACCTTTCAATCTGAAAATCGTTGGACTGATATAAACAGTCAAAAGGAGAGGGAGATGGTAATGGGCAACGTACATATCATGTCAAAGTAAGTGTTATTGGAACGTACGTGCTATTTTTTCCTCTTTTCGCCATCCTCCTCTCTTTTCGTCGTTGTGTCTGTGTGAAAGCTTTAAATGAAGTATATTGAAGGAGAAAAGTGATATGCATTTAAGAGGAATGTGCCACAACAACATATTCTAGAAGAGAACACATTTGACAATCTCCACAGCATGACAAGTAACACGTCATGTCAGATGGGTTATTTTGTGCCTTCGTAGAGACATCGTATGCATCGAACTCGTGCAGAATAGAAAATTTTCCGGGTTTTGTTAAGGATTTGATGATGATGGCCTCGCGAATATAAAAGCACTCGCAAAATAAAGTGTTTGTGATTTCATCATACGTGCATGTGCGCTCATATATTTACTTGATGCCTTCAGCAGATATATGCGATTACAGCGCATACAACTACCTATAACTTTCTCTCATTGTCAGTACTTAAATGGGAACATCGACAAATCCATGAGTGAAGTCAACTGGCGTTTCTGTGAGGTCTGATACCATTTGCTTTTAAGGCTGACTTTATTCCTGTCTGCAGTGCATATTTACCGGATCTGAGAAAGTACGAAGCACCTAAAAAAGTGCCTAGTATATATTCATACTTGCACTTATAAGTCATAAGTAGTAAGCTGAACATGAATGGTAAAAAGTGAAACTTATCGACACGGATGTCAGCAGTGGAATTTTTTATAAATGTAGCTACAAGATCTGCGTATCACCTGCAAACAAGGGCTCTTTGCGTCTGATGAAGAGAGCTATAATTTCAGGTTGGATAAGATAATAATGTCAGTTGTTGCGAGAGTATCAAACCTCGCAAGGTAAGAAATAGACATTAAGAGTATTTGAGACGTTTGAGGGACAGACAAACCTGATTTGTTCAAAAGTTGCTTGAAATACTTGATTCTGTTATAGTGTGCAGCTTACAGCTACAAGAAAAGAAATATGTACACACAAGTTTCACAGCATTGATAAATAGGAGGGAATACCTTTTATCAACAAAAAAGAAGGTATTTGAATTGAGGGAATCGGATCGGGGCACAAGCACAAAAATATAAATACATACACCGACTTGATTCAGAGTATGTTCGAGCAATATATTTTGAAACACGTGCTTCTTATGGGTGCAATATACCACTCAATATTCACGTGAAATATTCTTTTTAACATATGTGGAGTGAAGTAGAGATACAAATCTTATGCTTATGGTATTATTGCATGGTCACGTAATATGAATATGCTCAGATAACTATCGCATCGCTTTTAGCCGCTTTTCTCCAGGTTCGCTTCAATTTGACTGAAGGCTTGTTTCCTGTCTTGTCTTTTTACCCTTGTTAAGCATCGTCATCATCAGGTTAGACTATATCTACGAGGCCGATTATTCGCGCAGAAATTTCGTCTACTTTTGTGCCCGAGGAATCTTGCCGAATGCATGCTGTATAGACAGATAACCATCGCTTCATCTCCTGAGGAAGAAATGCATTACCGCATTCACCAATTCAGACCTCAATCTTACCGTAGATGGATTGAATTTCCACCAAGATTTCATTTTTTGTTCTACTCTGTTCTACCTCATCGTCTTTCTGTCTTCCATTTCCGGGATTATAAAAAAATGGAACGAAATGTCTTACTCTGAGAATAAGGGAAATTTTCTCTTTTCCGACATTTTCTTTCACTCTAGCAATTTAACCGAGATATACCATTTTTTTGCAAATTGTAGTGGGATTATGTAAAGAAGATTTGAGAACGCTTTTCGCAGCATTAAATTAATAGAATATGTAGATACCAAGAAAATAATTTTGAGTCTATCAATAAAAAATTTGCTCCCAGAATTATGGCCTATTCCATCACTAATTGTACGCATGAAATGGGTAAATAATGAAATCATTGGTATGCAATGACTCATTCTGGGAACGCGAACGAGTTGCACTTTACATTTTTCTCTTTCTCTTATTATAGATTTTGATCCCTATAGAGGAGATTCAGATTCCATTTGACTCTTCTCGACAAAACTCTATTACAGGAGATATTTGCTTTTTTAAGTCAAATCACTTGCATGTTAGCTTATCCTGAGCAAAATGGAGTTGAGCAAATCTACGAAAAGAGTCAAGACTCTAGTTTACGAATGCTGGCAAATACTAATAGCAGATGTCATTTTGAAACGCTTTAATAATACGCTTTCTGTCTGTTTTATCTTTTCCGTTAAACTCTTTAAACTTTTACAAGAAAAAATAGAGAGAAGAAGCAGTGGTAAGTTATTCGAAGAGTTTCCAACTTTTTAACGTGCGCTTCGAGAGTAAACTATTGTGCCGTGTTGGCAATGAGCTCCTTAAGGATGAGATATACTTGTAGGTAGTGAATGATTGCGACTTTAGAAAAGTGTACATATAGTTACACGCAAACACTTTGAGCATGAATCAAGTTGAAAAGTGAAAGTTTCTATATTAAGTAAATGACGGCTTGAGAATCACAGTGAAAATCATGATGATGGTCTCCGTAAATGAGGTTAAACGTATGATGCATGATAATCGAAATCACAACAGAGAATGACATCATATCATACTGCTTGTGAATTTTATATGAGTTCAAAATAAAAAATACATATCTTTTTTCCTTCTGGAAAATTTCTCTTTATTATATTCACTAATCGTAAGTTTGTTTTTTTGTATTAGTGACGATTATGCATATACATGTACTTCTTGATAAGGACAAAGAATTGAGAGAAATGACACTTGTGCACATCTACACTGTCATTGAAATCTTCATTTCATCGCTGTGATATGGTTTAAGGGTTTTTAACTCGAATAGTCAGAGAAATTTTTCACTCTACTCCATTTCCTTTTTCCAGTCAGACAGGCAGAGAGAAAGAGAGAGAGAGGTTGGAAAGAAGAAAGTTCTGCCGGAAGGATCATATTATGGTGAGGGTACGTCTCTAGAATATTACAAGATTTAAAAAGAGTGATTTTATTTTGGGTTACTGGGACTAGTATAATTGTGTGTAACTTGTGAAGTAGAGTGTATAATGGTTCGTTGCTTCCTTTTTCTTTCCCTTAATGAAGTATTTAGAGAATAATAATAATTGCATGATTGTGATGAAGACATCTACTTTTTATTCTGAAGTAGGTGTGTGAGAGTAAAGACGTTGGAAGAATGGAGAACTCATAGAATGGTTTAGTAGGTATATTTTGCCCGTATTCCGCACTGGCTCGTAAAATTTGGAGCAAGTGGTCGTAACGTATTTTTAATCAGGTTTTAGTTATCAGATAGAGAGTGTTTCACAACAATTGTATTTTACTTTGAAAACAATAAAGCTCCTTTCTCTCTCACTTTGTCTTTTGTACGACTTGAGTACAAAGTACTCAAAATTGTTCAAATTACATTGAAACCATGAGCTTACTGTGCTGTTCTCACGGTTTACACACTTATACATTGTTGTAAATGAATATATGTCTATATTATGGCGTCATTGTCATATGATCGTACATTAAAAGTTCAAATGATCTAGACACAGAGCATCCCTGTTGACATCAAAGTCGTTTTCCTTGTTTTCCCTGTTGTGGGAACAAAATATCTCAACTTTGTGATGCTGATGAGACGGTTGATGAAAGTACATGCTGGTATAGTCAACTGGGTTATAAATAACATGAAGTATGGAACAAATGAAGAAAGTTTACGTTATCTCTCTGACACGCAAAGAAAACTTGATGGTGGTGTCAAGTAGCTTTAGTTGTGAGCCCTTTTGGCTTCAAAATTTGGATTCACGGGTATAATGGTGTGTCGACGAAATAACGAGGTGATGTTGCAGTTGTGATGATGATAAAATAATATATTATAGATATGTACAATATTATGGAAGTCCTTTTGAAATCTAAAGCGAATGGAAGAGACTATTTAACTTTCCTCCCAACTTTGAGCACATATTTCTCTAGCTTTAAATTATGCGAAAAACCTTTTCAGCCTGGTTTGTAAGGTTCGTTGAGACATACAAAACAAGCACAAAGCACAGGATGAATTATGAATAACTTCTTGCATGAATATCTACTTTTAATTTTTCATTAGTGATGTGCTGGGAAACAGGCTTTGGTACATTTTCTCGATACTCTTTTGACGTACAGTTTTTAAAAACATTTTTCTCAGAAATTGATAAACGATGCACTCAACTTGGAGAATTAATGAGCGAGTATGTTGTCAGATGGAATTCATTAAAAATTCTTTCACAACTTTTGATAAATATTCCAAGGTATCATCTTATTCTTTCCATAACGAACGAATTTTGTTTTGTTTCTACACTTATTATCTATGTTATCATCTATGTAGCATACAAAAAGGGCGATCTCCTCATGTTGAAGTTTTGGGGATGCCGATAAAAGCTTTCAATCCAATTACGATAAGGATACCTTACATCTAACAAAATGTAGGTCCCATACGTAGATATAAAATAAGAGTGATACTCAAAATCGTATAATCATGTAAAATATCATAATATTATCATCATCTAACTACTCGGGCAGTTGCACATCCTGCCTTAATGCCCTTAATTGAGCTGAATATTTAAAAGAAAACCTTTCATGCAACTATACCTAACTTAAGCTGTCACCAAAATAGAGATGATTTACAAAACTTATGATGGATTTCTTTGTGTCATCGTTTGCAGTCCAATGTAGTCGGTAAAACCGAGTAGTTTATACTTTTAAAACATGCTCGGGTTAAAAATCCATGAATAAAATCTTTACACAAGGAGCATATCATCTTGATATGAGAACCAACCATCTTTATTTTTCGTTTCGTAACTCACGTTTCTTATGTATTTATGTACAATACCAAAGTAAACATCCTTGCCAAGAGTAAAACAAACTTTACTTTTATCTTCCTTGTATTTCATGTATGTAGTCATTCGTCCGTTTGCTCGTCTTTCACTTGCCTTCAACCATTCTCAGTCGCCTTTTTCTCTCTTTTTTTTACAGTGGGGAAATGTACACAAAGCTTGTGGTGTTCTATACCTCCTACTTTTATAGATTTATACACTAAAGAAACAATGAAAATCGAGAACGAGTAAAAACTAAGAAACAAAAATCAAATGGAAAAGAATACAACATTTCAGCAGTTTTGTTCCTGCTTTTATTGCAATTTTGGGGCCAAATAATTCCATTTTCTCAGAGTATCTCCATTTCTATATTTGCAGATAGATACGAATTGGATACAAACAATATCAGAAAAGTGAAAACTGCTTAGAGATTTCCCTCTCTTCATCCAACTTTTCTCTAGTGTTTGCGGTTCTGTACAATACAATGCGTATGCATAAAACAGTAGTCTCTTCAACCTGATAGGTCATTGGGTTAGTTTTTTATATTTTTTGTATTGCTGCTGATTGGAAGCCCAAGATGTATGTAAGTCTTGAGTTTCCTCCTAAGGTCCATATCAAATAAAATAATGTATTTAATACATGTTTTTTTCTATTCTGGAGAATACAGTTTGAACAACCTTTTTAACGGTCATGCTTTCAGATGTAAGGCTCCGTTCTTTGTTGCTAATGTGGCGTGTTCTTTTGTTGTAATGACTGTTCTCCAGTTCTCGAAGAAAGCCCCAACTCGACATGGTGACTTTTTTCAACAACAAAAAAACAGCAGTATCGAAGATGGTATCACGTGTGTTGTTTATATGACTTTACTTAAATAATACACAACATGAATTTATACAAGTGATTGAACTTAGACCGCCATTTCACATCTGCTGCTATTATTAGTGCTGTCTTAATGTTTCTACTCTGTATGCCTAGTAGGACTACGTGGTCTAATGCGGGCTATCTTGAATAAACGAAAGAAAAAAGATTTTACGCTTTGAGAGCAGAAACATCCTGTGCACACTCTTTCATTTCATATTACACATCTTGTTGGCAGTGTATCAAGCTCACATAAAGAGAATGAGAATCGAAGTCATTATTTTAACATTACATGGGTGAGGACGGATGAATTGTCTTGTGGCAAAACTGAGGAAATAAAAAGAAGAATCTCTCGTTGTTTTATTATGATTTCATCCACAAAAATCATATTATTGTTACACAGGTAGGCATGTGTGAAAAATCTAGCATGGCTCTTTATTGTTCACTCCCTAAATACATATATTTATGTTAGATTGAGAATGTTTGTAGTTCCCACAGTACGCCCTCATATTCTTACCTCTTTTCCTGGTTTTACGAAACAAAACCCTTTTCTTTCCCATTTCGAATGAATCGTGAATTTGTTATGGGAAACGTTACGTGCTCAGAAAATATTACTCATTTTCCAGTCAAACTTTAAAAGGAGCTGCATAAAGGTTTTCGTAAACACAGTATTGTCTCTCATATATCTACTGCGTACATTCGGGTCTGCACCAGTGCTACAAATTACTACGCACACTTGTATGCTTTTGTATCTTACACTGATTTTACTGTCAGATACTAGAACTACACTTTAGCAAAGGATTTGTTTCAAAAAGAAAAAAAGACTGAAGAGACTAATGACTTGCCCACTTAAATTACACTCAAGAAATCAATGCACTCTAGTGTTTTCCACGCAATTTCATTTCAACAGTTTAAGCTACCAAATCCATGATAACAACTGTATTTAGCTTGAGACCTATAGGGAATACGATGCTACCTACATATATGGTAATGTTGTATTTCTTCTACTTGTTAGAAAAATGGAAGGTAAACGAATTCCCATAAGATAGTTTAGTATATCCATACCCTATAGTGTTGTTGTTAGTTATGGGGAAGAAGAAAGCAAGATATGAGTTTTTGTGGCTTTCGTAATAAAATGGATTTTTCTTGGTTTTCTTGTAAACTACTCATTCGTCAAACATAGTAAAAAAAGCTGGGGAAGAAAGTAGGACAAGATCAAGAAGCCCATTCTATATCTTGCGGCGATAGTAGAAGCAAGCTCCTGCTGCACTTGTATACATGTACAATGTTGAAGAGTATTTTGCACCGCGGGCATATAACAGTGAAAGCCACAAGAAAGTAAGAGAAAAAGCCAAGATGCCAAGTAGGAACTTCTTTCCATTTCTTTTCTCAGACACCAGACTATTTCTGAGTCAAGATGTCTGAATGTGTACCAACATGTGAAGTGGGGGCTCATGTAGTAGCAGTCGCCTACATCCATATTGCCTTACGATATTATTATTATGTATACAGATGTGTCGGATCGGATGAGACTACAAATATAGGAGTAGTAGGAGTTGGTTCGGATACAATGTTTATGAAGAAGCAAAAAGGTATTATTACTTGAGTGAAAGTAGATGCTGGAAAACTGGTCGTTTGTGCGAACACAGCAGAGGAGCTTATGGAAAATATCAAGATGGAAGTAACGAGTGACCATAAGGGAAAGGGAATCGACCCATGGGGAAATTTATGTGAATAGGTAGTTGTATCTATCTCTAAAGCATTTTGCTTTCTGTGAAGCGTTTTTTAAAGTGGACTTTTACCACCACGGTATACTCAACTACACCTACATGCTCACATGCATTCATTCATATAAAAGGAAAGCGTTGTTCAATGGAAGAATAGTGTGCAGCAATAAGCAGTGAAGAAGACAGCTACATCGCATTTCATTTTGCCCGCTTTCTTTTTTTCGTGCAGTTTTTTGCTCGTTGTTTAAGTATATTATGCACATACATAAACACACTTTCTTTTACCAAAAAGCAGAATCTATCTCCATTTTCATGTATTAGTGGTGCGACTACTGGAACAAGGACTTTTTTAGAGTATAGTAAAGATTCACATGAGTGAGTACAAATGCAAGGATGTATGCGTATTACATGCTTTCGCTCAATTTTTTTCAAGCGCGGAGAAACAAGGTTCATACACGTTTTCCATTTCTTCCTTGGAAAGATTCAGAGAAAATTTCTTCCTGATAGGTTTCTACTAATGTATGTGCGTGGACTCTCTGTGAACAGAGACATTTCCAATGAGCAAAATAAAAGAAGGGCAAAATGTGAAGAGCTTCTTTTACTAGAAAGAGGAGGAAAGCACACACATGCACTTACTCGAGATTCGGGCATGGAAAAGTTTTTTCTCTCTCCCGATATTGTTAAATGTATCATTTATTTGAACATTGGATGCAGAAAGGATTCTGATCTTACATTATTTCAATTTCACAAATGTACTATTTCGTTTTATACCACTGCTATTTTCGCCTTCTTTTACAACCACTCTTTCCTTATTGCCAAAAAGTTTTTGCAAAGACAGCGGTATGAATATTATGTACTTGAATTTATGGGATGACAAGAGCTTACACGTATGTATATGTACATAGAGCCGATCGAAGGAATTAATGTAGCTTCGTATTAGAATACGACTTACATTTTTGTTTAACTTATTCATGCCCATTTTTTACCTTCTTGAAGGGGGTATCAACTTTGGAATGATAAATGTACGTATACTTTGAGGCATATCTATATATAGTATTATACTTACACCTTGGTACATATACATACCCAATATGATGTACTTGCGGCTCGACTTTTAAGCGTCAGCATTGTACGAATTTTCAATCAGCGAAATATGTAACACTTCATGGAGTTCATACATGCATTATTTGTCTCAGTACCTAAGGCTTCACCTATGTACTATACTTGAAAATTTGAGATAAGTTAAAACTAATTCTGAATATTATATTTTACGACCACTCACCAGCATACAACATCAAGAAATAATCATATTTCGAAATAAATAATTGGTTCAATGTAAGACGTTCAAGATGCTTGAAATGAAATTTGCTTTAGTTGAAAAGTGTGAGATGGCTGTAAGTGATGATGAGCTAGAGTTCCAAGTTTACCAAATATGTGTGTAGGTATAGTACTTGCTAAACAAGTAAAACAAGCAGTGTGACTGAATTTCAGAATCCAACATGTCATCTAATAAACTAACTTCTTCCTCTATCTTCGAACTCGGCTCCTGCCATGCCTCGTGTAATTCGCTTTCGCTGCTAATGTGGTGGCAGTGTCGGTGCTGTGACTAAATTTAGGAAACAGTTTTATGAGAAGTTTATGCTCATATATCACACTTGGTAGGGCCAGCAGCGGTGAATAACAGTAGTATCAGCAGAAAAACACGAATTGCCCACAAACCAACCCAAATCACGAATCTGGATAATATGCTGGAAGAGGAGCTCATTTGAATACATATTTTTGTACAAGGGGTTTGGCATGGGAAAACAAAAGAAAAGTTTTTGCGAAAGTAGCTGTTATGGAGGGCCTGCTGTTGTATACTGACTTGAGTGGTTGAATTAGGCCATTTTGATGCTTAAAGATCGGTTTCCTTTTCAGATTTCATACAATACCTATGATTCTAGCTGCTACTGACTATTTTACAACTTCTTGATACTTATTAATACCAAAATACATATAGGCATGTACACTTTTCTTGTATAAGGTACTATTCAGAGGAAAATATATTCGTATAAATATACGAATAAATACCTGCATATAATGTGTATCTTTACAGGTTTCTATTTAGCTCCAGTCCAGACATAGAAATGTTAACAAGAAGTAAGAATTCTTTGAAGTATCTAATATTCTACATTATGAACCCGGCGAGGCAGATTGCAGTTGACACGTTGTGTATGGCCCACTCACTAACTTGGTGTATATTATATGCTGGTATCAAAGTTCAGAAGTGCATTTTCGCTGTTTCTCGCGATTGACTAGAGAGAAGAAAGGGTTTTCCACACCATCATCATAGCATCCACTACTTTTGCCACTAGATCCAAAAGAGAGTTGTGAAGTCGATATATAGTGCAGTGTGAGGAGAGTTCATGCCAACTGTGCACCCAGCTCGCGTAGATGATGAAGGGAGAGGGAGAAAGGGCGAGAGAAGTGCAGCATTCTGCAGCAAAAGTGAAAGCCGTAAGTGCCTACTATAGCTCTGGCTACCGTTGTTGTATTGTAATATGAACGGCAGCTTTCCATTCCATTAAGAATGGCAGAGTTGAACATTATAGTAACTACTGGAATTACTGACAATGCTGTAATAATGATACTTTCTAAAATACTTCAGTCATTCCGCGCCACAATTGTTCATTCAGCATAATTATTGCAGATTATTTTAAATTGCGTTTTTGCAGTTGTCGTTACTTATTACAATTCCCACTTTACTGTATAGCTTAGCAAATTATTATTTTTGTTTTTTATGATTACTGCCACCTTTCTATTAACACTTATATTTCGGTGAAAAAATTACTGCAACGAAACGTTTCTCTTTGTAATTGTACAAAGTTAACAGAGTGAAGTGGTAAACACATACATTTCACTCTTTTCTACCAATTTTTTCATTGTAATAGTACCTATGTTGACTCGGAACATTTTGACATTCAATTGTTTTCGTAAAAGTAGCAGGCTGAATCTGCATCAAAGTGTAGACTGGTACACGAACTGTATGCTACAAATTAACTTGTAACTTTGATGCAGGCCACGACTATGACCTTGACTTTGACTAGAATACTATTTCAATAAAATTGTAAACATACTATAGTTCACATGATTTCATGATTTAATGCAAAGGTTCTTTAAAGTTTAAGGAATGAAACTCTTATTATATCCACACTGGAACTAAGATTTGTTAACTTTGAATATTGTAAACGTAATGACTAATTTCAATCAGTAACCACATTACATTGAATATATAAAACTCTTTAGGCTGCTTCTAGATTGTCGTCTTTTTCACCAAAATCGAAGATGCTAATCCGAGATTAAATGTGATTTTCAAGATCAGGCCAATTAAACTTTACAGGAGCTATAACTTTTTCATCCAACTTAGATAAAATATCTTCATATGCTTATAAAATATGATATCATTACGATGCTACAAAACGTACATTTCTCGAAACGTATTTTTCTTTCTTTCATTGCACGTTCTGATTTCTGGTCAAGTGCCAAGGACATACAGGGCGCAGACGAAGGAAAAGACGAAGAAAAGGCAACGAGAAAATTTAGATCGTCGTATCTCTTGCATACACAACCATAGATAATAACACATAATGCTGTGTAGTGGTCTCGTGTACATTACACTGGTCATGCCACAAAAACAGCAATGTTGAAAATGGAAAGCAAGAGAACATCACACAGCAAATGCAGACACATACACACACCGGCTCATCATCCTTGGACTTAACGACCACCATGACACAGACAAAAGCGGATAGTGGACCTTTTTTCTTTCTTCTTGTACAGCTACCCTGGTGGTGGTAATAACGAGAGAACGGATAGAAAAAGAAGTGGAAGAAATAAGCAAGTTAAGCTAGAAGCAGAGAATTATACGGGGAGAGAAGGAGTGAGCCAGAGCCAGCCAGTAATAATAATATGTGATATGCGTATGTGCATGTATTCATAATAGATTCGCGGCAACATAACATCAACACCAGCACCGAACGACTTACGTATACACACTTATAGTTTTTCAAGAAGGAGCCAAGTACCATTCTACGAGTATTGCAAACACTAAAAAAGAAGAGAAAAGTTGAATTTATATCTTGGGAAAGAGTTTTTATGCCAATGTGTGTGTATGCATGTAAATAGGAGAGGAGCAAAAGGAGTGAAAGAAGCGATAGAAGCGAGAGCGAGCAGAGCAAGTCTCCGTCAAGTTTCGTCGACTGGAGCAGCCGAATCAGTACCGTCGTTTCTGTAAAGAAAGGTTATACCCGAACCCTTATACCCCTCCCAAAGTAACCAACACAAAAATTTTTCAACTTTTCTCTTCCAGCTTAGCTCTCTCTTTCTCTCTATCACTCTAGCTTCCCTGGCCCTACTCTCTGCTTTACAGCTTCTGTTGTCTCTCATTCTTTTTCTCCCTGTGTGCGTTCACTCTTTTCTCCACTTTCTCGTTCATTTGATTTCACTACCATTCATGTAAAAAGCCCACACTTGGTTTCCAGCTAGCGAGAGAAGAGAAAGGAGAGTTGGGGGAAGAGAGAGAGAGACAGAGCAAAGGAAAGGCGAGTGAAGAAGAGTCAAGTTTTCTCTCGTGTAAAAACTTGATTGTCGTACAGTCTTTAAAAGTGAACAGGGCGGATAGGAGGAGAGTACACTGCTTTCACTTCACTTTCTCTCCATCTTCTCAACATTGCACTCTTTCATCTTAAGTAAGTCTGTATCTGTTTGTATGTGTGTGTGCGATCAACAAGCTATCTATCTGCGAACTACTACGTTCACATCAAATGTAAGTATTTCGTTCCTTTTATGATGCGCTGTTACAAAACAGTGTATTATTATACGAGAAAATGTGACTACACGAGATCTGCAACTCTACTAACCAGTAACAACTAGCTCTAGTATCCCTCTCACTTCTTATTCCTTACTTTTCCTCTCAGTTGTTCATTCTGTCTTTTCTCTCCCAAAGTTTCCTCCACTACATGTCATTTGAAGGAGCTCAGTACTAAAATCGCTTCCTTTCTTACAGGTTGGACAACCCTGCCAACCTCTCTCATGAAGATCTGTGGATCCTCTTTCATGAACACTTACACTCTGCGAGACACACGCAAGCACATCGTTGTCGCAAATCTCATCGTAAAATAACAAGGATTGAACGAAACGAAAGAACAAATGCTATTCACCACCAGCAGCAAAATCATCGCCAGTGCAGACCATCAACTTACTACTTTTAACCGCCACTGCACCGGCTTTTGTCTTCCTTCATGTATGCGTATACTGGCGTTGTAAAAGTGGAACCGTGAATTTTTTTTCTCTCCTCTTCTTTGAACTCCAAACATTTTCTACACTTTTACTGACTGAGCCACCACTGCTTTTACTTGTGGGAGTACCATTATACTTACGACTTGTAAAAAGAAATCGATTTCCTCTGTTCAAGAAAATAGCCAAGAAGATCATTGCCCCTTCCCTTATTGCACTGACTCAAACGTACAACTTTCTATTACACAGTATTACACACATTATTATACGTGAGATATGCAGTCTTGAACAACAACGAATGTTGGTTTTAATTCTGAAAGACCATTTCATCTCAACTGCTGAACCATTAACCTTGGCTAGGAACTCACTTATTTTCTTAAGCGTGTTCTCTTTATTGTCTCTACTTTTCCCTTTTTCACTTTCCCTCTGTCACACTAGCAAAACAACGGCATTCATTTAGAGTGGAGGTAACTGACCACGACGAACGGGAAAACAGCACTAACAACAGTCATCACATCAACGTTATCATCTTCCCAGCCGTGAACAATAACGAGAATTTTTTTTTTTACTTTTCCACTTCTTTTCAACACGTCGTTGCACATCGATATTGAAGTTTTTAATGATAGTTTCTTTCCCGCTGTTGCTTTGCTCCAGAAAACCGGTGAAAGGGATAAAGAGTTTTTTAACGTACCTAGTTGTGTCCCGTATACATTCAGTGAAAGAAATGTTTCTTCATCTTTACTCTTTACATGTTTCTTCATACAGTGTACCTTTGTTGCATTAAAATCCTATTCCAAGCCTCTACAAGATTGGAACGTTAATGGGAGACACGACACTCGTGCTCTTATTCAACCCATATATGTAACTCTCTTGTGTGATGCTGAATGCTGGCTTTGGCATGTGTTGATTGTCAGCACACATAATCTTTTTCTTGTTATTACCACACAAGTTGAAAAATAAAACAGATTCGCACAATGGAAAAGGAACAACTTTTATGACAACTTATCCCGCTCCTTCTTCCAGAGGAACAGCAAAACAATAAGATTTTATTCCACAAAGGATGAAAGAATAAAACACAAGTATAATTGCTACTAGGCTGATAAGTATATACTACTATAAATACATGCTATAATCCCAGAAATTCAGTTTTATCTTTTTTACGTGGCAAGAGCATCTGTAGCTTGCACCTAAACATGTATTAATATTACATTTTTGTATTATTATACTGTTCTGATGATCAAAAAATGATCTGGTAAAACCACTATAACCTCTTTTATTCCCTGTATTTGTTTATTTTTTTTTATGCAGAGATGAATAAGGTATGTATAAACAATGTGTGTATGTGTACATACTCGGCATGAAGAAAGGCAATAAGAGAGGTCTACATGTGCGCGTCTTTTAATATAGCAATAAAAAGTAGTTTTGTAATTTTGACGATAAAAAGAAGGAAAGGAGAAAAAGATATGGGGGCGGAAATTTCGTGTTAAAAAGAATAAAACAGTTTTTTTCGAGGTTTTTATTATATAAGAACTACAAACGCGTATAACGAAAAGTTTGCGTTTGAAGAAAGAGACAGAGGACGTCAACAAAGCAAATGAAAGTGTTGTGTGTGCGGGGAAGAAGGTGGTAAAAGCAATATAACCTGCTTAGAAGTTTGTACACCAGTGGAATGAGAAAAAGTAAATTGGTGAGGAAATCTTTTCATCATCTTATGAGTCAAAGGGAAGGGAAAGAATAACGTATTTCTCTCTCATTTCTGGTGTGAGATGGACCGTACACATTTGATGAAAATACTGTCCTCGTTGGAAAAAACTTTAAATGTGTTCACCTCCTTTTTTAACGGTTTTAAGGCTCTTTTCATGACAGAAATACAAACAACGCACGTCTTCCCCCTCATTTTATTTGCAACCCGGAGAAGAATAAAGATTCATGTTGGTAGCAAATAAAGATGCAACAAAGTCAAGGATAACACAGAGGACGGAGAGGAGTAGAGAATAAAATGAGCGAGTGATCGTTTGAAAAGTAGAATGAGAGTGGAGTATAATGATGTGAGTTTGAGTGAGGGAGAAGAGGAGACTTTGTAAAAAGGAAATGTCAAAGTTAGGAAAGTACTCTAAATATATGAATACACTGTGTCCATGTGTGTGGTTCAACAAGAGATACCTCTACGAAAACAACCATTGCTTCTGATGCAGTTGAATAGAGTCTCCTGAAGTATCTTTGTTGTAAAAAAAGGAGCACAAGTGGGCTGACCGTTTCATTCTTATTTTGAAGTTTACAATCGAACGAAGCCAACTACTTGGACTATCACTCGTTGTGAACACAGCCATCCCTGTGTTCTCTCCACTATGTACATACGCTAAGGAACCGGTTGAAGAAAACATTATCATCATCGTAATAAATAGTTCGTTGAGAATGCTGTAGACACAGGGAAAAAAGTTTTCCCCTTCTCTCATGGAGCCAACTATTTTCTGGAAATGGACTTCATTTCCAGCGTGGGAATTACAGTTACTGGTGAGAGCTCAAGTGTGAATTGGAATCCAGTGAAAGTGGCGCTGTTTTTATTCCATTTTCTCCGTCGTCTTGTTGGTCGTTTTCCTTTCACTTTTGCTAACCACCACGGCTCATTGTCACCATTCAAAGATTTGATAGGATCCAGCTTGCCGTGAAAGCAACCATAACTTTCCTTTCTCCGGTAGTGTTCTCTTCTCTGCTTCCCAGCCAATCGACTGTGATTGTTGTTGTTAATGTCATTGACCGTGTTCTGCGGTAGTCTCAGGACCTACTGCAGGGCAGTATAATATGTTGACACGTGTCTTGGCCAATGCTTCTGCTTGGCTTCCAGTATGTCTCAATCTAGGGGTGCTACTCTTTCTTTGTTTACCCATGTCATGTCTTCCACAGGTGAAATACAGGTACAATCAACTACTTTAACTTGCTCTGCATGCGCTTTTAATTTGATACGGTCGTACAAAAATGCATTTGCCATTTTGTTTAGTATGAATTTGCCTTGCAACCACTCAACTAATTTTTGTGTAAACGATAATTACAGTCCAAGGACAGTGAAAACGGCGTATGGAGATCTACGTGGTATAATTTACTCCCGAGGAGGTAATCTAGTCAAGGATGTGGAGGCTTTTCTGGGTGTTCCTTATGCCTCCGCACCAATAGCTAGCCTCAGGTTTATGCCCCCTCTCACTCCGTCTCGTTGGAGTGGTGTCCGAGTAGCCGAAAAGTTGGGACCGGTTTGTCCGTAAGTTGACAAAAAAGCTTATAAAACAACTGCAGACAATATCATAATCTAACTATAGAACAGTACAGTTACAGATGTATTTACATTTTCATGTAACATCTCTTAAAAATAATGCATTTCATGTTTCATTGATTTAGGCAAATCCTTCCCGACATTGCCAATCGGTCTGAGGCGCTTTCCAAAATGCCTTTGCTCAAATTTACGAGATTTCTTGAACTGTCCAAAATTCTTACGAATCAGAGTGAAGACTGCCTCTTTCTAAATATCTACCTTCCGAAAAAAGGTAAGTCCCGGTTTTTCCCATTAACACGTACGTACAAGCGTAGAGTTCACAAGCCAATTAAACTTATAGACATAAGTCGATACTCTCCTCTTCATGTCCGTTGTTTAAATGGCATTCATTCACGATTCTAGACACCTTTCAACATAAAACTTTTTCCCAAATGAGTATAATGAATGAACATCTGTTTCACGCCAAGTTAATAAATGTACCTATATATGACAGGCTTTCACAGTGCCAACTTTTCCATTGCAGTAACAGATTATTACTACAAACAAGGCACGCTGTTATGTAGCAACTAGGCAATCAACATTCTGCTGACGACTCCTCGTGACACATACATTTGACTTACTGTAGTGCCTTCCTCTGTTGTGTTTCCAGTTTTCTTTGCGTTAAAGGTAATCAATAATTCATCAACAAAACATGTACACATATAGTATTTCCATGCCTTGTATAAAACAGCAGGCAGTCATTAGCTCGTTACTTTTCCAATCCTCGAGGGAACTCGTAAAATTTGAGATATCAAAATCATGACGATGACAGATGCTGGCAGAGCAATAGCACCATCACATAGAAAATTTAATATGCAAGCGAACATGCATTCAGCTTCCGTAGATTCAAAACTTGAAATGACTTGAGTCTTCTATGATTAGCGGAGTTTACTAGAACGGTTGCCCCTACCACACCATGAATTGCACTCATTTCATTTCCTGTGCACAGATCGCTCAAACCTTATCCCAGCTGACATCTTATCTAAAATCCAACTAAACAACAAATTCCAATCCTAACAGGATAAAGAATAAATAAATAGTAGACCATATCATTCAACTTTACGTTACTTTATGCATCATTGCATCGTACGGTAAGTGAACACATGCTAATTTCAGCCTATCCATAGGTCGCTAGTTCCACACAGATTTTCATTAGAAAAACAGAATGGTTCAGTTCACTAGGTAAATATTTAATATCCGGTGCTCCTCTACACAGAACCACAATTGGGTAATGCATTTGCATACTATGCATTTTGTGCTCAGCTTAATACCTATACTCTTACCCTTATATCAGACTTAATTTGCAAATTCAATTAATTTACCAGCAAAGTTTTATGTAGAACCACAACAGGGAAGTACTGAAAAATTTAAACACTTCATAACTTTCTCCTGATCACCGGAAATGATGTAAAACCTTCAGTGGCTGCCGGAATTTTTCATTTGAATTTTTTTAATGATACGTAGGCGCAATTTCTTCTTGCGTAAACAGAAAGTACCATTCAGTATATGTCGTGGTTGTTAATACTGCATACTCGTTGCCCTTAAAATAATCTTTCTACCTACTACTTATAATTCACGGTTTGGATGGATTCACTTCCCCAATAAAAGCACGGGATACCCTGATACATATGATAGCCAACCTATGACATCCAAGTCATATAAAAACTTCACTACGCATGGTGGTATATTACATGCAAAACATAACATCCAATATTGCACAAAATAGTTTGGATATTCGAAAATAAACCTATCTCGATTGATGCGGCATCCGTACTTGAAGAGAAAAATTTTCATAAAAATAGAGTTCTCTACAATTTTTTGGTTGCGACTCCGTTGTATGTGTGAGGCACGAGCATTTTAATAAAACCAATTTGGCATTCTGCATGATAAGAGGTGGATTTGATTAAATGTCTGTAGTTCAAGATACGAGAATTTTTATTAAAAATTTCATGTCATCTGAAGTGCTTTCCTCGTGTACCGCAACTTACTACCTGTTATACTTGAGTTGGTATGCTGAGGGTTCATCATTATAATGCTGAATGTATGTACGTATAGTTTGCAGCATACATCACCAGCTACACAATAATCATACATCTCACTCATAGGCAAACCTTACTCTGAGTTTGTGGCATTGGCATAAGTAATTTCACCAGAGATCAGAAAGAGTGTTCATTGTTCATGTTTAGGAGACTCGTAGAAAACCTGTAATTCACATTTGAGCATATATTTACAACCAAAAATGAAGACTGATGAATTTAAATATAGACATGCATTTGCTCTTTCTCCCAAATCCCACACCAAAATGCAGAGATTGCGGGAAGCAAATAAATAGGAACTGCTCCTTTTTGTTAGGGCGTATTTACGTACGTCTTTGACGATAAAAGAACAGGATTGTAGGCGAGCAAGACAATTTATCTTTGATTTGCTGAGCCCAATGATTTTGTTATTGTTAGAAGAGAAAGAAGAGACATGGCTGTAAAGTACAATGGTGCAAATATCAGCCCCGCTATCCAGATGCAGCCAAGTTTGCGCCGTCTCGTTTTCTTTCTTTTTTTTGGGCTTATAAAAAGGATGAAATGACCTTTAAGTCCCAATGGTGCCCATGTTTTCTCCATTCAACATCACTTTTGCATTTTTCTTTTTCTGATGGCTAAAAAGTGGCAATGATAGGTTTCAGACACTGATTTATGCAAGGACATATAAAATATTGCATGTGCTACGAACAACAGACGGAGTCTGGCCTGGATTCCGGATGGATGAAAAGTGATTGGACTGTTTTAACGTAATCGACTAAGCACATTGCGCCGAGGAGCCTTGCTTCCTCTCCCAGCCCATCACTTTCACATTTATTTTCAGAGGATTTCACCAGAGAGTAAAGATGCTAGGTAAAGTGTGGTTATGTTTTCTCGCTGTCTATGAATATAATTGTTTGAATGGTGACCGCATTCATTGCGTAATCCTCTGTCCCTTTCATCTCACACTTCTTAAACAAATGCCATTGTATAGTTGTGCTTTCTCCTTGAAAACAGTAGTTGGAAACGAGTGTAAATTTTGGGATAATTTACTTGCTTCGCTTGTCTATAACAGTGTTTTAGTTTATTTTCTTTTTAATACCCACACTATATCTTAGTGTCTCGCAGCCAGTCTTTAAAATGTGACATTTGTACTTGTGTACTTTTCCCAATCCAAGCCTTATTTCACAGACATAATAAATGTCGTTGCTAGTGGACTGACTTTGACAGGGTTCAAGTGGCTTACGAAGAAATATGACATGCAATTCTGCAAACCTTGAAGAAAACGAAACGACTTGCTAGTTTATGTACACTTTCTCCATATTTATGTACATTGATATAGACGGGGAAATGAGAGTAAAAATGGTAAATGGCCCTCTTTTTCTGCTTGTTGGCTCCCCGTCTGAACTTTACCGGATTTCACATGAACAAACATTTGGTATTTTGTCAAGGGTTATTGTAGAAGTGTGAACGAGCTACTCATGGAGAAAATACGAAATGAAAATCATGGGTGCGTAAGCATTATTATTTGTATGGGAGTCTGACATATGTTTACTAGCGGCATGAAAGAAAATGGGCGACGACAAATAACAGCTATAGTTTTATTAAATAATATGCATCTGGTACTTATCCATACTCTCACAGATGTGTATATATTTCATGCTCCCATCAAAAACTCCATCCTACTTGAAATTTCAGTTAACCTATCCCACTGCGCTCTCGGGTTTAAGCCTTTTATTCCCGTTCAGGTGGAAAAGTAGTTCTAGTGAGCGCAAACGGAGGGTATATACCTTCATTATACTAATCAAATGGGAAAGAACAAAAGACCAAGATATGTATGTTTTATCGCATCGTGTTAAGTTTGCACAGACTTACTTTTACTCGTTTATTTTACCATTACCCCATTTCTGTTAAGGCTACCGATTGGGAACTAAACTGACGGAGTGTGTGTCAGTGTAGCCTGCTTTGTAAGTTTAATGCAGAAAGTGAAAACCAACCAACCCACGTTGTTCAATAAACAACCAGAAACAACCAACTTGCTGTTTGTCACAGATTGTTCACAGATATCACAAGTCACAAGTCTGTCATTAATTCCCCAGTGAAATTGATTAGGAACTACCGCACTATGAGGTTGACGTCTACAACTCTCTTTCGCCGTCCCACATTCACTCTGAGCTCAACTTCACAGTTTATTGCTTTTAAGCAATGATAAAGCTTGTGACTTGCAAAGATTTTAATAAATGAACGATATAGGTACTTACTAATAGAACTACTTTATTAGGCAACTCTCTTCAGACACTTCTTCAAGGTAGAATTTTAACGGAAAGTAGATTTCATTTTATTCACTTAGATTAGTTTAATTTCAAGTTTTAAAAGATATTTAATAAAATTGGCACTTTTGCATTTTACTCAACGTTTTACTCATAGCTTTAGCTTTATGACCGAACTATTTTCAAGCGTCAATAAAATAAAGTCATGGCATTATTTTGGATTGAGTAGCTGAAAGTAAATTTCAAGCTTCTTCAAATACTTGCTTTTCAAGAAAACAAAATGGAATGACCTTTAAAAATAAATGTAATAAACGTTCAAACTAAGGATTATATTTAGCTTGAATGCTATATATCACAGCTAGGCGACAGGTGTATTTTAGAATGTGAAGATGGCATTTTATAAACAATGAACTCTTGAGAAACGCCAGCACCGCCTATTATCGTTTCAGCGTTTTAACATCAAAGAACATTTAAGCTACACCATTGTCACATTTAGACGGATATCGTTTCCGCTGGATCAAGGGTGTGGAAGCCAAGCCTACAACTGAAAACTCGTAAATTGTTAGGAGACACTATTGCATCATTATGCTCAATGTTCAGTGCTTTCATTATGAACAGCAGCTACTCAAAGCAAAATTTATTATTTACAAGCATCTTGAACTTAAGCAGACACTAAAACCGGTGTTGTACATACAATTCTGATGGAGTATTGATAGGGTCAAACATGATAAGAGGATATATTTTGGCGCTTTCTATAAGAACTGACAGAGTACACAAATGCGGAAATATTTAATGTATCATTGTAGTATATTATGTACTTCAGTCAAACAAGCATTCACTCTTCACTCAAAAAAACTAATAGAAGGTAATGTGTGCGTGCTTACTGTAAAAACTTTGCAATCATTTATAAAAACAGACACTTGCCTTGGTGGTTTGGGATCGCTTTACCACTAACACTAGCTGCTCAATTCTTCTTAAAATGTACAAAAGCTTGTCCTAGAAACTCCTTAAAATAATGTCTATGTAGTATAAAAGGAATGAAAGAAGAAGTGGATGGATTCAATTCAATAATATACTTTCCTTTCTTCTCTTTCAACATCATACATAAATGCATAAACATAGTTAAATCGTAAAAAGTCTTTATATTTTACAGTGTTGCTCAGTAGTGCAAAGTGAGTAATGTTTACCCTATTCCTCATGAAATAGAGCATGTCAAGAAGAAACTCAAGTGTTTTCCGAAAAGACCTACTTCTCCTTATGAAATTATGTGTACTTTCTCTAGTCAGGCAAAAGTGGCTCCTCATATCTTTCTCCCAGGTTTGTGCGGAGAAAACACAAAGACGCTGCACTGTGTACTCAGTTAGTTGTATCCAGTACAGCAAAGATGTATAACGTGGGATTGTGGCAGTAGAAAGGACGTGGTCCTTTCTAACTGTACAAGTTCTTCCAGCTGTTCCCCACCTTTTTTTTTACAGAAAACTGGGCCCTTGGATCCTATTGTACAGTGTCTTAGTAGTATTTTTTCTCATGTTACTTTCGCCACTGCTACAAGTCAGCACACAGCGTTTTTACAACAAATGGATGTTGCTGCACGAGCGTGCTTTTTCCAAGAACGTAAATTATCCTTGCTTGCAGTAATTTACAGGTCAAATAAAGACCTCTTCTCTGGTGGTACACCTCTTTCTGAAACCAACAGCTAGTTACCGTTTTCATCTTGGCTTTCCTTTCTTTTTTTTGTAGTCTTTAGGGACTATATTATGTTGGTAGGTATATTAGCGTATTTTACCGCAAAGATGGAAGACTAAAGGAGGATTGCATTATCCTTAAATATGCATTTTGTTACAACATCTTATATATTTATTCAAAGTTATGTTCCTACAATACAAATACAACTTTCTCTATTCTACACCTCAGTAACTTGAACGAAATATTTTGCTACGTAAGTCAGTGTATGCATGAACGTGTCGTATAAAAAGATGTACACTTACTGCCCCTAGTGAAGTCTATTGCACGATGTGAGAAGTTTTCTTTCCAAGTAGTTACCAAAATATAACAGCACATTAAATTTCATCATTGAATCGAAAATGTGAAAAGCTTCACTAAATATTACTGCTTGCTGCTAGCATGAACCTCTGAAAAATGTGAGTGTATTCCAGTACACGAAGCAAAATAATACTGACTTGTCGTTGCCCTTATAGTACCACTGCAAAAAAGTGGCTTTAGTCGGTGAGTGTTTCGTTGGTGTAGACATACTTTTGTCTTCTTAAACAAAATTTTGGAATTGAATCACTCAAGTGAGTAAAATCGCCTGTTTTCCTGCTTACTTTCACTTCGAACCTTGTCTTTCTTTTGTCCTGAGCGCTCCCGCATGATTGTGCAGAATATTTTGTTGTTCTGGGTAGCAGCAGCAGTAGTACCAGAAGCAGTACGTAAAGCCCAGAGATGGATGATGAGACAGGAAAGGATGTGTAGGTGGTTGTTCGTACACACGAAAATGTACATTGGATCCACACTCAACCCACATAGATATAATATTTTGTACTATTTTGTCGATGTGTTTGTGCTCAGTGTTGTCTTCTTGCGTTGGTAAAACACTACTATCCTCCATTCTCTGCTCATTTTAAGATATGGAACAATGGGCAAATGAGGGTAGTTTTCAGCCAGTTTAAAAAGACGGAGTACGTGTGGATGAATGAATGTATAGGGAAAAGGAAAAGCTGCTTGGTTCGTTGGTTGGTGGTACGCAGTGTTTATGGATGCTGCAAGTAGTGTTTCAGTTCCAGCAGTCGCGGCGCCAGTTCTGCATGAATTCATGGGCACAAAAACATCCAAAACTACACTCGCATGAATGGGCCTTCCAGTAGTGAGGAGGAGGACATGCAGGCAAAAGCATTTCACATGTAACGTAGCGGAATGCTGATGCCAAAACTTTGTTCTTCTAGCATGCACGCTCAACACATTGATAGGGAGAAAGTAGATGATAATAATATGGACATTACTACAACAAAGTATACATACAAGCTGGAAATACCGCCGAAAAACTCTGTATTGTATTTATTTTATACCTTAATAATACCATTCGTTCTATGTGCAAATGTAGGGTGTGTGGAGCATGCAAGCATCTTGTCTGATGGGAAGGAAGAAAGGTTTTCCTCAAATTGGCTGTGAGGCAATTTGAATCTACCTAATCTTCGCCATGCCAGTATTTTCAACCATGTTCTCACTCACTTAAACTCGCATTATCATAATATTGCACATGATATTGCACTCTTATACGGCATTCAACTCATATGTTGTTGGCTCCTCTCTGCTTCGTGCTACAAATTTTGTTGACAGATCATGTGAAACTGGCTACCACTGCACTGTCACCAGCAGCATGATGTAACAGCCACAACTATCATGACACTTTACTTTAACTTATTATAGTTTTCAAATGCACACACACAAGTATTGTAGTATCAGATGTTACTGTCGCATTGGAATTCTATGGTCACTTTGAGGAGCAGTTTTCTCGTGTCCAAAAATGCTTCTGCTGGTCATTGTTTCGCGTCACAATCACACGATATTAAATATACATTTCCCTAGAGGTATCCTGTATTCTGCTTTTGTCGTTGCTACTGTGGGTAGATCACAAAATTTGTACTTTTGAATGCTTACTATATGAGTAGAAGAAAATAGTATAAATATTATAGAAATATATAGACCGTGGAAAGAGTTAGGAATTTATACCCAGACTAGAATTTTTCTCAGGAACGCGTTTATGTATGCTGGCCGTACTACTTTTCCTTTTCTTCTCCTCCAAGAGGCAAGAAGATGAAGGAATGCTTTTACATTTAACACCAACACCTAGCTATCTTTCATGCTGTCTGTCTTGTCAAATCAGCATGCAAAATTTAAGTTTCGTCAATGTAATATGCGGGTAACTACGTTTTCCTACTCATCACATTATTCCCTTAGATGTGCGTATACATAAAATATTTATGCACGAATAATCAGAATCTACTCTTCAGTAAGTAATATTGCATTAATATTGAAAAGCATGTAGGAGAATTCATTTTCGTTTTCTCCGGATGAACAACAAGAACATTTAAATATGTAGTAAATAAGTACAACACTAATATATGAGCACATACAATAGCGCTCTTTCTTAGAGTTCGAAGAAAATGCATGGACGGTTATACTTTCTCTCTGCTTTGGTTTTTATAATTTCCCTCTACACTCATTCATATTTCATTGCTTTGCATATAAAAAGTATTATCTTTGGTTTGCAGTTGTAAGGTTACAGAATTGATTGTTTTACTTACTATTAGAAGGATGGTCGGAGTTTTACAAAAGCTACTCATTGCTGATAGATAGGCTGCAAAGCAAGTTATTACAAACAGCAAAGAAGCTATCGTAACGTCAATAAAACAACTTGTGTGTACTGCAGGCAAGTTAAATTTCTCTTTATGTATGCACATTCTAGGAATTTCAGCGTCACAAAGTCAAAATAATATTATATTCCTAGCCCATAATAAAGCTACAGGAAAATATCCCGATCTGTGGAAGTAGAAATTTGCCTGTTTTACACGTAACCCACTTGACTTTTTTGTATGGCCACATGATAAAACGATGCTTTTTCGAACAACTTTTTCAATTCACATTTTTGTTTGACACGAGAAGAGAGTCTTCAAAAGATCTCAATTTAAACTCGTAGTCTTTGCGTCTTCCCTTCATGACATTAAAAAAGAAAAACATAGCTATTGAAAATAAGAAATGAGAAATGAGAAATATGGTACCAAGAATGTTGGAAAGATGCGAGAAGAAGAGTATCGGTTTTAGCTGCCTGTTTCGTGTCATATTCCGCTTTGGCTGCATGGAGTTGAGAAGTTGCACTGATGATGACTTTCTCTTTCACACAGACGAGAGAACAGAGAGAATATAGAAAGTTCATGCTTGAAATGTTAAATGCCTTTTCGGAGATTCCAGCAGCCAGCCATGGCTGCACTGTACTATGGAAATGCGTATGAGTAAAAGGAGGGAAGGCTTTGGAATGGTGTCGCGGTTGAGAATCGTGCATAGCTTTATGTTGCATATATAGGAAAATAGACATACATAAAGATAGACTTTCATTTTGCGCGCATTGCACGCATGCATACTGCCTCCTGGAAACCACGCTCAGGAAACTACACTATAATAGCTTATTTTTTTCAATGTCTGTTCACTGCCAGGCATAGAATAGACAAGTCTATGGTTTAGAAAATAAATAAATTACTGCAACCACCCTACTATCAGAAACTGATAAAGGCTATACCAGTATAACTGTATATACCACATGAAATGTATATGAACGTATTATGGACGTATCTTTTCCCATTTTTTGATCGCAGCTTCTCTCTCCTCTTTTCGTTCACTTCTTTGCGACTTCAGTTCTTATTACCACGATTGGAGAAAAAAGAAAGATATGAGCCAGCTCGTCCTTCTTTTCTCAGCGCAGCGGTCGTGCCACGTCGTGCAACTAAAGGCTTCTAGAGTGATGCTTGCATAGTTTTTAGTTTAGGACTGGCAATATAATACTCGACAGTGTGCTGGATCCTAATATAATGTGAAAAGTATGTCGACACAATATGTATACATTTAGTATACATATCTACCGCTGAATGGAAGCGGTTTTATTGGGGAAATGTAGATGAGGTCGGATTAAATAGTGTCGTATATCATCAAATGAAGCTGTTGTAGAGAGAAAGGAAAGAGAGCCGCTTTTTCTCCTTGTGCTGTGAAGAAAAATGGGAGAAAAGAGGAGAGCGAAGACCAACAAGTCAATACCAACAATAAAGGGAATGTGTGAGATAAGAGACAACGAATTCGATGAGATCCTTCTGTATATCTATCCATTCTTTAGGGATGTACAGTATTGGAAACTTTTACTGAACAAGATCATGTACTATCTGCAGCAGTTAAAGAAGAACTTTTCCTTAGGCGTATTAGTACGAATTGTAAGATTATTATGATGGTTCTCAATGTGTGGAGAACGGGAAGAAAGGAAGATAAAATACCACCACTATACAGAATGCAAATTTAAAAAATAAGTGAGAAAGTTAAAAGATTCCTTTTCAGATAGGCGCTAGCTGCAAGTACGTACTTCTATTTATTTCTTCTATCCATTCAGCAGCAGCTTGTTCGGTAAGTGAAGAACCAATGGTTGGCTTCCCGAACAAAAGGATCTTGATAGGATCACACATGCATGGATGTGAAAGACTTTAATTAGGTTGAGGAGGAAAGTGAAGAGCTCTCTAGACTGAATGGAAGAATATTGTTAAGAAGTAGAGAAGAAGGGAAAAGTCAAG
Source organism: Willowsia nigromaculata (assembly GCA_034700605.1). Taxonomy (NCBI): domain Eukaryota; kingdom Metazoa; phylum Arthropoda; class Collembola; order Entomobryomorpha; family Entomobryidae; genus Willowsia; species Willowsia nigromaculata. The sequence continues at coordinate 92,451 of JAQIXX010000031.1, forward strand.
TTGTTTGCTTGCTATCTTTCTCACAGCTTTTCTCAATCCTAATGCTTATAACGCATACATTTACAACATATTATACACAGGTAAAAGTCAACGTATCTTACTATCTGTCTATATATTATTATTAGAACATATTGCACACGATAGAAAGTCTTTTATAGATGAAGAAGAATAAATAAAATGATGTCGCGAACTTCATATAAGGGATATCATGTTAGCATTGTGAACTCGGTGGCATGATTTACGAACTTTCTTGCTCTTCTTGTCGTCATTATACAGATGAGATTTACCAAAGATAAAGTTAGTTCAGTCAAATGAATTTCACACTCCACGAAAACTCCATAGAACACAACACTTGCTCCATACTCATAACTTTGTTCTTCATTTATTGTCACTTGAAAAACGCAACTATACAAACAAAATTGCATGTGAAATGGATTCGATAATTAATTTACCCACTTTAGTGAATGGAGTTCTTGGATTTCTACGCAGTCATTACAAAATTCATGTGAAAGTTTTAACATGCTCTCGTAAATTCGAGGCTTTCTTGTCTTTTATAAAGCCATGCTGATTTGACTTACTATTGAGTAAAGCAATACCCAGTAGTGTAATCTACCTTTTGCTTCTGAAGCATGAGAAATTAGCTACATCATGCGTGCCATTTGAAAATGTGTACAACTAAGATAATCATTTTTTCCTTTAGTGTATGTCTCCCAATTTCAATACATTTGTTAGCGTAACGTATAAAATATAATATCTACTTCCAGCTAACTTTCATTCAACGCTACATTTAACAACAGCTAATTAATATTTGATCAAACTCAGAAAATTTGAAGCACATCATGAAATGGAGTCTTTTAGCCTATTAGTAACGGCAGAAAATTTGTGGTATTTACTCGCTTCAGAGTTTCTGAAATCATATCGTAAAGATTCTTATGATAATCTGTAATGAATCAGCAAATATGATATCATCATCACACACAACGATGATCAAAAGATTCCATGTTTTCTCTTTCCGGCAAGAGTCTTTTCAAACATCAAGCAACTGAATAGTGAAAGAAAAAGAAGTAAATTGTACGCATACCTCCGGTTAGCTATGCAATTTCCAATAAACAGCTCAAAATCTAACTTTCTTTAGAATGCTCATTATAAATCATGTTTTTCTTTGTGTGCCAGATAACGTTTTTTTGCCTGGTTGATATACATATACAACGTCCTTTTATTATGAAAACATAAAATAAATTTCCCTCAAACTTGTAAAAATAAATATATCCAATCAAAATTTACATCTTTTTATCAACAAAATGGTTATGTAGAGCTCTGTAAATGTTCTATTGAAATGATATAAAATTATTCGAATGAGCCACTTGAGACCTCGTGAAGGTATTTTTCAGGGAAAAATTTGATTGTAGATTTTTATAGTTACTCAGCACACTTAAGTATCAAGCTCTTCTAAAAAGTAAAACATAAACTTCGCTCACACTGGAAGCGTTCCGCTCTCTTGCTTATAAATATCCACGTTCATTCCTATTAGTATGCTTACCAAGCAGGTTTGTGGTTTACATGATAATATTATTACATACACGTACATGTTTTAGTTAAAAATATAAGCTATAGAACGTTTATTTATGATTGCAGTTCATAGTAAATATGAAATATTGTATATTGTTGATTTAAAAAAAGTTTATTGGATTTCCCCCAGACGAATTTTTTTAGGAAAGTAAAAACTGACTACGTAGGTATACCCCAGTACCAAGATAAGTAAGTTGGCTTGTTTTGATACATGCTGTCTCATAATACTTGTCGGGTATATTCAGCGTTAAGTGTTAAGTGGAGATGGCAGGCGAAGGAAATTTCGTTGCGAAAAAACCTTCAAAACTTCCACACTGATACAAAATGTCAATGTCACTACATATATACCTTCATCGACTCTGGGAGAAAGTTTTTCTTCTTATTTTGCAGGAGTATCATTGACGGAGGAGTGTGGGTGAGTTAGCTTTTTGCATTCATGACGGCCGCTGCAGGCAGTGCATGGTAACGACAGAGGCGAGAATTGGTGGAAACGAACCAACGACGTTTTGCTGGAATTGATGCGCTTTGTCAGTCGAGTTGTCGTTATTGTCACCCTGCTGTGACGGCATAGAGGCTTTCAAAGCTTTTCCTAATTTCAGCAGAGAGTAATGCATGATGCCTAGTGAAATAAAGTGTTTCATTGTACGTGTTGTTGGCAATGAGGGACAAGTAAATTTATTTGGTGTATTTCTTGAATAGGCAATCGTTTCCAGTACAGTGTAGAGCTGAAAATCTTGCAACAACTCCAAATGTTTTAGCGCGGGTAACGCGTGCAACGTAGTCACACCCGAGTTGAGAGAATGCAAAAGAGTAAATTTTCTTTATGTGTACTGCTGTCACATTAAAAATTCATGTCAGAATGGTGTCGCAACTGCTGACTGCGTTCCTTCTTCTGCACGTTTCATTCAGTCAAGAGCCAGAAAACTATTTGTATGAGACAAGTCGCAATTGTTTGTATTTTTAATCAGTAAAAAGCATTTCGAAATCATTTCTAGGGGAATGCCGTTTTGCATAGCCTAAAGGAACTATGTTCCCAATAAAAGACTCTTTTGAAATTGGTTTTCTACTTTTGACAGTTGAAAACATGATTATTTTAAAACTTTAATAATTAGCAGCTTATTTACAATGGTATACATAAAATTACATCAATTTCTTTACCTCTAACACTAAGTATTCAATTCACCAATCATGCCCAACTTTTCACATTTCTCCTGTTCCAGTTTCCTGTGGATGATTTCTGTAGGTTCGTAAAATATGCAGACTAAAGTCAACCAAAAACACATCAACATTAGTTGAGAAATGTTTTTTTTACGCTTGGAATTGCTTTCCTTTTCACCATGAGTGATTTTACAATAGGTATTTTGTTGACAGTATCACAAAGCGAAAGACGAAACATCATGTATGTAATTTAAGAAAGATATGTCTCTCACCTTAACAAGTTGACTGAGATACAATAATGAAAATTCGCTGATGTTCTCTTGAATCGCTACTATCATCTTTCTATAATAGTGAATTCCATGAAGACATTCAGAAAGACGAAAATGGGATACAGCGTAATACATAATACTATTAGTTCAATCTAAAATATCTATCTCGAAAGCCATCTACTTAACAGCCGAAAGAGAAAACTTTTTCCTTCCTTCGTGCAGAGTGGCTAATCAGTGTGTATCGAGATAGGTGAGTTTAATATTATGGATAACATCAGCATCATCACGACTATCACTTGTTTCGTGACTACTAACTTGGAAGAAAGTACGCAGCATGACTAAAGTAGTGGTACTTCCAGCGTGGAATCTTCCTAAGTGGAAGGATGGGTTGAACAAAGATACTATAACACTCCTTAGGCGTAACAGCCAAAAGAAACACCACTGTTTCGGAAAATTGGGAAACTATAGAGTATTGAGACAAACCTAGGTTCTCTTCTCATCATTATTAAGAGCCATAGGAAGCGTGTCGGTGTAAGAACTACACGAGGTAATGATGACGAGTAAAGGATGCGCTGTTTCATGAGACTTATTGTAGATTGTGAAGCTATGCAGTAGTTCTAGAGTTTAAGACTTGTTTTCGCAAGAGACTTCGAGAAATCCATATTATGTACTTGAAAATGTGCACTTTCGTCATCCAGAAGAAGAAGGCATAAGATGCTATATGCATTGCTTACTTAATACTTGGCAGCACACATCCAACGGTTTAAGCTAAGCATACACACATGGACAGCAGCGGAGAAACAAAAAAGGTGAAGAATGAGTGCGCTGGCTAAGTGTGTAGCTACTTGTTCTAATAAGTATTATAAGGGACAAGTGATTTAAGAGAAGCATCAACTCTTAACGTGTGCTGAAATGGGAAAACGACAGTCTAGGGAAACACTACGACTGGCCATAAAATGGAAAGTTGTGGGTACACACACGCTTTTGCTTTCGCACATCTTCTCCGCTCACAAAAGTGTATAGAAAAATCCAAGCACTTATTTCTTTGTCTTTCTCCCTCGTCTCCCATGTACGTGGAGAAAGTCACTAGTTAGTAGTTACTAACTGCTCTATATATGTAATGCCTATGTATATCATTGAGCTTTAGCTGCGAGGGATTCAGAACTGCTTCCTGTTATTTTCCTATACTGTTCTGCTCCTGTTCTAATTCACTTCGTCTTCTTCAAGATTACAAACATCTATCTATATAAAAAACGTACTCTAACAACCCACCACCTCCCCTGCCTGTCCTTTACTACAGCTATCTTACGAGTAATGTGAGGAGGCGATGCACACTCCTTCACCCAGCCAAACTGTCTGGTCGCATTTATGGTACAATGTACACACATATTATACACACTGTCTATTATTACGCTTGTTAGGGCATGAATAGAGGCTTAATATGTGAATAGCGAGTCAGAAGAGAGGTGGACTTTTTCATTCTCATCTCAAAAACAAGTTACATTACTATTGTTCCTAGAGGGCAAGTTAGAAGAAGAAGAAGGAAAATGACGACGACAGAAACAGCAACAGAATGCAAGTTGACGGAAAAGGGATTGTAGCTAAAAGTATAATGTGTGTGTAGGTATACATGTTTTAGGTTTGGATATATAGCGTAGCAAGCCAAGTCACAAAAATACGACAAAAATAGGAGTGAAGGAAAACAGGAGATAGCTGGGATGGGATTCTTTGCAAAGGAAACGGTTTCCAGTTTACATAGGATCAAAGAGTATATAAGATAAAATAATAATAAGATATGCATAGGATACGTGGTAAGCATAATAACGCACATGTTTTGCTTCCATACGTACCTATTCTAAGAAGAGAAAAAAGAGAATGAGATGTGGAGATGCTCTGCGTACTTAACTTGAGTAAACCAATGTTCCTCTGGAATTACATTGCTTTTTGTCTACTAATTTAATGGAAAACTCACTTCACTTTTATATATCTTGTGTCATGATAATGCTAATCATGACGATGTTGTAACCAATGCCGGTTCAAAACTATGTGCCGAGGATAGACTTAAAAAGAGGTATAAAACGTTATGATCTTGGCTAGAAAAATCATTACTTCACCTTTAGATCTCATCCACATTCTCATTTCCCGTTCTACCTGCTCTGCTTTCAGAATTAAGGGGCTGATGGTCATATTATTGAGTGAGCACTTCATTTCACGACAAAATAACACAGATAAGATGAAACTACGTATTTTCACTCAACATATGTATTACCTCTAGCGAACAATGCTGCTTTGTATAAATGCCACGGCTTTTGAAGTTGACTGCTTAAAAGTTGATGTTCCATACTCATTTGTATTGAGAGTGGAAGGTAAAAGTGGAAACGCTGATGAAGTTAGACTTTCTTTTTGAATTCAGGAAAAACTATGTAATGTGCAATTATATGGCATGAAAGCTATTTTGGAGGAGTTAGAATGGAGACTATTATTGCAATGAAGTGGAATTCAAATGATAAGACACGAAAAATATGAAAGAGATGAGGGAATAGGGATAGAGAATTAGATGTTAGAGAGAGAGCGACAATGAAAAGGAGACCTGCAGAGAAATGTTTCTGACGAATCAAGGTGATCTAGATAAAGAAACATCTTCAATATTTCTTGATTGCACAAACTTTATGCTTGTTATAACTTTTCATTAAAAATATATATATCGGCAATATCACACTAACCCTTCATGCAAAAAACGGCTTTCACGAATGGACAATGTAGCTCCGCCATACACCAGCAACAAAAAAGTTTTTAATCTTCACGTACTTTTGATGTTTCAGAAAGCGAGTTTGCTTTAAGTTGAGCAATCAATCTCTAAAGTTTTCTCTGATGTCAGTATATAGCCTGAAACGAGGTTTTTGCTTTTCTTCAGCTAATTTCTTTTTGTTGTTGCGAGCCGACATGGAACTTTCCATTTCCTAGATATAATGAAAAGGTTTTCCGGTTTAGTTCATCAGTGAGCTAGTAAATGGATTGCTGCTTTAATTGAAGATCCTGATGCCAAACAGAGACGATGAAAATATTGTATAAATTGCTAACAGGTTTTAAATGAAAAAAATAAAATAGAATAAGCTAAAAGGTTTTCGATGAGTTCTATGAATGGGGTTTACGGTGATTTGGTGTTTACCATAACCCACGCTTCTACAGTCTACTACAACACACAATTGCCTAAAAGTAATAGGCACAAAGTTGTATAGGATATTACTTAAGGATGCTTCAAGAACTCTTCTGTCTGCATCGGCATGGTTGTGTATAAACTGTTAGTGGAAAACCGTGTTGTCGTACTAATGGAAGAGCTACCTCCAAGACAAAACACTCAACCACCCGAACCGCATCCGAATCATTCTTGTTGCTGTAAACATAGAGAGTCAAATAAAATAGGAGCAAATATATGCTTCCAAATTATGTTTATGTGGATGCACACAATTTATTTGGTGGACTGCACGAAGTAAGTTTTATAGTAGCATAAATGTGCATGTGGTTTGGCTTCAGTGCTTCTTCAGCGATAGCTTGGCTCCCATTATTAGTCGTTGCGTTTTTGTAGTAACGACAGGCTATACCATTTCATCGCTTCTGCTTCCTGTTTTCAAACTTTGCCTTTGGCCTTATATCCAGAGCTTGAATTTGGATGGGTTTGTGTCTTGTCTTTTTCTCATTGTGTTATGTATTTTTTGTGTCTCTTTCACACAAGAAGACAGATACTCTTTTCTCCATCCAACCAAGTTTCTTGTTTTTCACAGGAGACCTAAATGTGAAGGCATGCGAAGAGTACGAATTTGCTCATGGAGCTAATCCCTTTGTCTACGTCTTAGATTCCAGAGTTCTCTTTAAGGGTCCTCCGGGTCCTTGCTCTTAATCTATGGAGAAAACCACTAAAAAGAATGAGAAAAGGGCTTCCCGTATTATTATACGGATGGGAGTATTGGAGGAATTGTGGCCAAGAAAATTAATCCAGCTACCACAAGACCTTCATTACATTCTCCCTCACACTATATTAATTTGGGAGAAACGACACCCTGCAGAAAAGTAAGCAGAGTATGCTCCTGTTGAGGTGTTCTTTCAACTTCACGTTTTGCCATTAACGGCTTGCTAATTTTTTCCGAGAAAGTTTTTAATTCAGATAGAAAGAAAGGAACAAGCAAAGAGAGAGGAAAACAACTTAATTTTTTCTCGTAATGCTCATACCACTTTTCGACTTTTCTAACCATGGACCTGATACCCACTTATTTGCTTTGTGCATATTTGACCGAATTTTTTCTGAATATTATCATACAATCTAATCTAGAAATATAATCTAAAAAATATTTTTGCTAATATACTCAACAGTCAACAGTAATTGGAAATCTAGGTAAAAATTATGCATTGCTCCACCCGAGGTATACAATAGATGCGCGTGTGTGATTATGCGATTACTGCATAATTGTACAACCAAGTATTAGCATGGAAGGAGAATGTTGTGAATTTCTAAACTAACAAAATTTTATGTTGATGATAAGCAAGAGCAATTAAGTCCGCTGTGAACATTGGCGCACATGCAGTGTCAATGCGCTCGCTGAATGTATGCTTTAATATGCAAGTTTACACAAGTTGGTAGAAAAACATTCGGTGTTTAATAATAACCTACATTCATTGCATTAGTGTTCTTTGAAGGAGTCATCTAACTAGATCTTTGAGTTGCGATTTTCAGTGGTTGGTAATGTATGGTACTATTGTATATCGCTTTTCTTTTTTGGATGGGCAAACTTGATGTGTAATGTAGCGATTTTTATCTCATTTCTGATGTTTTTCAAACAAACATAAAGAAAAACGTAAACAACAGTAAGTAAGTCGACACGTTATACTAATTTTGTGAATATGCAGTTAGGAAAAAAATGGCAGTACCTCCAACGTTTAAGGATGAACTTGGGAACAATTCAATTCCAAACATTGCATGACAAGCTGGTAAGGCAAACGGTGCCCAATTTAAATTAATGGCTAGCCACAACAATCTCCATTACAATAACTAGAAGGCGGCGAGAAAGCATGGAATCCTTGGTATAGATGAAAATGGGGTTAAGGGCTACTTTTCTTCCACAGTGGAATGCGGAGCCTGAAGTTTACTGTTCTTCTCATGGCTGGAGCTAAATAGCATGAAACTATACTATTATTATTATTGCTCACATTACAAACAACAATTTTCTGGGATCAACGGATAGCACGACGACTATCCACTCCTCTGGCCACAATGTGCATTAACTTTGGTGAATTGTTGACTTGAGGTATACAGCTCGACGTGCACAAAAACTTGCTTCTACTTAATGTAAAATTTGCTGTGCACTACGGTAAAAATGTGGGGGGAATGCTGGATAAAAGGTTGCCGTTGTCAATGTTGGTTAAATTATAACAAAGTTGATCAAAACAAGTATAGCTTCATATAGGTTTCATTAAAGCTATCTGAGACACATGTATGCATGTGAAATGTTTTGGTTGGACATAGTCGACCGGAGTACAATGCAATCATGCGAGGAAGGCGGACAGGACAAGATCGGTACTGTTACTACCACAGTCAGTGGTTAGAGTTAACCGTGAAGGAAAAAAAGCAGTGTGAAAAGAAAATACATATAAAAATATGGGAATGAAGAAAGCGCGCTCCGCTGCATCCCTGTTTTCAAATACTTGGCCAGTAGTGTTTGGTCATTTATTTGATTCTCACATCTGTTACCCCCAATCTGTCGAGAAAAAAGGATGAACTATTCCCGTCTCTTTTATTACGGATAGATAGATAGTCAATATCCAAGTAAATGCACTAAACTGTGAGCAATAAATGAAATGTGTGGGAGCAAAGGCAGGGGGTACCGAAAGAAAAGAAGAAAAAAAAGGATAACGGTATGGTGCCATTAGATTTCAACACTAGGTTAGAATTGGCATATTATGGAAGCCGAGCCGTCCGGCACGGCTACTGACGAAGGAAAACTCCCTGGGAGAAGGCTTTGTGTCGACCACTAATAAACTGTTATACAGTAGCAAGCAAAATAATATGTTTTTACTTCAAAATAAAAAAACGATAAGACTGGTGATATGCATTGATAAGTAATTTTATCTTAATATTATCCTGTAATAGGACACTATTGGAAAGAATTGCTCCATTTTGCTTTTTGGAAGTTGCACATAATCAGTTTCCTTTTACCTGATTTAACTATGATATCACCAAAAAGTAGAAAAACCTACTTTGTTGGGGATTCATCAGAATCATGAAATGCTCATTTGCATGAACTTTTGAATTATTAATCGTTTAGCATAAAAAATTGAATTGTAAGTGAGCCTCTGTTAGAAAGGAAAAACCGTTTCCTGTGCATCCGCTGTTTAAAAATTACTCTCACGTAAAGGGGGAAGGTAGCGTACTTGCTGCAGACTTAAGTGACTGCCCAACGCAGCTTCTTTAATTCCCTTTGTCAAACTTTCGGTTTCTCATTCCAGAATCATCACATTGGTAATAATGGCAAATGAGAGCAGGGTGTTTTCCGTGCTCTCAATAGCATCAGCAAGGGAAGATACAATGAATCTGACTTTGCTCCACTAACTAATGGGCTAACCCCCATTCTTCCTCTCATTTTATATGCATTATGCATGTACCTGACAGTAGCACTCCCACGAGGTTTATTTTCAGCTCTACGTCTTCCATGAACCTATCCTACCAACACGCATTAGAAAAAGAAAGAGTTTTTGTATCTTTTAGTTTACGAGGAAGTATTTTGAGGTGCTAGTCAAGTTTGAGTCAAGAGGTTAATATTCCCAGCACAAGAAGTTGGTTTTGTAGAAGATTAATTACTTAAAATCATGCAATAGTTCAGTGTATAATGTCATAGAATTAAATTGTAGGTATGTGCTAAAATCAGTATGTGGAGTAGTTGTTTTCACTATCATAAACGGCTACTACAGTTAATTTTGACGATAATTCTTGTCATAGTTTTGAGCACATGTTGTTTAAATATTTAAAATTAGCTCTCCTGTTCTTTTCATATTCTGTGAAATGCATATTCTACGAATCTCAAAGCAAGGTCGAAAAATACCACAACCGCCACTGTACTACCCAAACCAGATTTCTGTTTTTATATCATCGCTAGCCGTTTTAGGGAGTCTGTCTGCTTGCTCTCCTTCTCAATGAGCATTACATTTTCACAGTTGTAGAATAGTTTTCCCTGGAACTTTACATTTTATGTACGTCTCTAACGAGAAGCGACAGGCATGCACCACCAACAACTGTTCCCATATAACCAACCAACTCACATCTCTCTCGTTTTTTCTCTCTTTCCTCTTTTCAGCCGTTAGCTTTGTAGTTGTTGTTTGTATGAATTTTTTCTTCTCTCCCAAGCGGATAGCTCAGGAAACAACAAACAGATAGATACGGACGGGTTTTTAGACAACTCATCTTGTGTGCTACAGAGTACATAATAACATACCATTATACTGCAGCGATGTGCTCCATACTTTGTGCCCATCTGAGGTTTTCATCAGTCAATAAGATTCATCTAGTGGTAGACTAACGCTCGTCCAACTTCCAAATACTCAGCTCCACTAGATGTACATGTTATCTATGCAATAGACCATTCACTACCGCACCGCTCAAAAAAGAAGTTACAAAGTAGAAAAAAATTAAATGTTTTTTCCCTACAACTGTACAGGCAAACAACAACGCAGTACTACGTACTAGTACACTGGATACGTTTGAATCTTTTAAGTGGGTAAACTAAAAGGTTTTTCTTCTTCTTTTTATTGTGTATTCGGTTTGATCACTCTTTTCTCGTATCCGAGTCGTTGGAGAAATCTTTCCGTCATATCTGTTTTCCTTTTAGCTTAGTGGTAACATTCTCCTCCCACGATTGAGTATAAAAGCACAGTATATACCCGTAGACAAAAAGCGTTAAGTCTGCAATAAATATACTTCCTTTTGGATAAAAAAAATTGGGTGAAGTTCTGATTGTATACATTCTTAGCTACAGATGATGAGTATAACTGTACAGAATTGTTGATGTCTTTTGCCACACTTTATCTTGCGATTTTATGTGCTTGTTGTAGTGCGTTATGGTACTTTTCAGGCTGCATCACGTCTTCATTTTCCTTTACACTCATCATCATGCACCACAACCCATTTATTTTTTCTCTTTACAGTTTTGTTCTCCTTAATAAAGTTTTGAGAGCAAAATGTGCAAAGTAGAGAAAGGTGTAATGGCAGTCTCTCCTCACTCCGTTTTTATTCCTTGCACTTTTTGCAGTTACCGCTTTCATAATATATTGCCATTTCCGCTCCTCACATTCTTCTTCTATGTCCCTCCAAATAAGGCCGCCATATAAAAACGTGCAGCCACACACTAGCATCCTTTAAACACACAAAAACGAATAAAAATCTGAAAACTTACGCTTGAGTGGAATTTTTATGGGATGATAATACCAGTATGCAATGATTGCACAGGAAAAAATAATTGTTTTAAACCACGGAGAAAGCACTGAATTCTTAATGGTGTGTTTTTTCATGAATGAGAACATCACTTACGATTAGAAAGTGAAGTAATAAAACACAAATATTATCTCTGGTATGAACAATGCAACAGAACATTAAAATGAGGAGAATGTAATGTTATGTTTATGTTATATGAAAAAAAAACCACTTGCACATAAAATTATGGTAAATTGTATCTTTGTGAGTGCAAGCATAAATTTTTAAGTGATGAGTGAGCCTATCTGTTTGTATTTCTGTACTTCTGCAAACTTATATCCAATCTCTAAAAAATATAATTTTCATTAGAGAAAGATAATGTTTGTTTTTGAAAAGAAACTGTATCAATTGTCTGGGTTTATTATATGCGCAACCCTAATTTTTGTGTGAGTATTCAGGGTATTCAATTTCATTGCAACGTATTCGTAGAAAACCTTACCACGGGACTCAAAGAGAACATATAGTATATGTGTATTTCCTTTTTGAATCAGTATTCCAGAGAAAGTACTTACGCTGGCCACTGTCATCCTTCCGTATCATTAACATACATGTATTTCTTCTTCTGGATACTACTCAAACTACTAGTGGTTCCGCATCACCGTTCGAAGAGTTACTGGGAACTCCTTTTCTGTCGAGATACCACGTTGATGACAATAACGACAGAAAATAATACATTCAGCGAGTGTTTAAAATAGCGTGCATCGTGATAGAACGTGGTGGACCAGAGAACTTGATTATAAGTGTCCCCCTCCGTAAAATGGATGTAGACACACTTATAACGAAACGTTTGAACGTCTCTATATTTGAAAGATTGCAAGTACCGCTTCGTAAGTATGTATGTACATAATGCAGAATTACTTGAATGGAAAGCAGAAGACATTAATACTGCGGACAAACTGGCTTAATGTGACATTTCCCAGACCTCCCGTTTCTAGTTTCCTACTCAGTAGCATGTAATACATGCATGTATTTTATATGCATGCATAATGTACACATCCATTTGAACCACCAGTTCAGCTCTCAATTCATATGGATGACGATGCATAAAGCTCTGTCTTCCCATCTCCGTGTGCATTGTATAAGTCTATTCTACTTTACGTGATGATGGTGGTACAATAGAAAGCAGAAATAATAGTGTATAGTATCATCCTCCTCATTCTAGTGGAAAGACCACTCCGAACATCATCATCTCGTTTCTCATGACGGTCTCATTCTTCTTCTTCTCTTTTCCTATTCATCCGATCTCTCCGCAATAGTGAAGGCGGATCCAAAATCCAGAGTGGTTTGAGCACACACACCACAAACGTACTAAGGTATACGTACTGATGTGCATTTCATGGGATGTATAAAATGTCAATTGTTCTATAAAAAAATGAGAGCGGGGAGATTACATTCTTTCATGAAAGTCCACAAAAATCCACAATAAAAACTACCAACTGATCATTCCCATTAAGCTGCATAATATGCGAGGGAACTACCTCCTAGTAGTACTTAAACATTTGACGCTACGGTAGACTCTCAATGTCTAAAAGTGTGAGTGAGCATGATATACGAAGCCCACTTTTACATCATTTTTAATTTTATTTAAGTGATTTTCTTTTTACTGTTCTATTGTACACGGAGAGAGAAGAAAAATGGAGATTTGAAATCAGAAAAGAAAAGGGTGCCGAGGGCTGGAGTGAATAAGCGTCTATTTAATAGAAAAACGCTTACTGTTTTATTTTCAGCTTCCAGGCGCGGACTTGCCTGTCTTTCTCTCTCGTTTAAATTTAAGAATACATATATGAATCCTATATGAGAAAATACAATTTGATGGTGGTAATGCAGCCTTTTCTTTCTTTTCCTATCGTTTTTTTTCGCTTATTCTCTTCTCCCTTTGTGTGTACAGTAGTATGGTTATGTGGGTAAAAGAATAGGAAAGTGGTGATTTCTGAAGGAAGTGAAGCAAGAAAGTGGATACCCGCCAGCTGTCTCCTAATGTTTGTGCCAATCTTGAGCTCGTCCATTAAATCGTATATTGGAAAACGATTCAAAAATAACGAGAAAAGGGAGTTTACCATGTTGGAGCAGTAGTAGTAGTGACGAAACGAAAGCCGCACACATAAGATCTTATATACAATATAAAAATATAATATTGTTCATTCTCAAAAAGAAGCAAACGTAAGAGTATTTTTGCACATCCGTAGGGTGAAAGCACGTACTCCTGGGGAGGTTGGTGCGGACGCGGAGACGAAAATCATACATTTGTATGTTGTTCATCTATATAGTGCAGTGAACTTTGAAATAAGGCAAACCTCGTTCAGACATTGTTTTCCTGAATTCGAACATTTATGCTGTGTATATACATTATAGATCTTAGATATGTATGTAGAGAGACTAGGGCTTGCAGGAAACGGGAAATTGGATTCGGTACGTGGACATACATGCGGGTTGTCAAAATGAATTTTTTCCAGGTATTGACTTTGGTGTATGGTCAAGAAACTACAATAACTCCCTCTAGATTTAAGGGCAAGTTTTTAACGACTTAATACATGTCCTGCTCCCTTAAGTTTATGATGATATAACATTCGGTAATTGTTTGGAATGAATGAAAGACTGACGGTTTATGCTTTCTTCAGCATCATTTTAGAAAATAGTAGAAATAAAACGAACATTTTTGTAAATGAATGAATCGAATTTTTGCTTTTTCAAGTACGCAATGGCAATAAAACTAACGATCATACATTGATGTAGTTGCAAAGAGTGAGTGGATTTCAATGATGATACTGTGAATAGTTTCAACTATATGTTACAGGTCCTACGTTTAGAAAATACAATAACAAATTTCTCTCATTCAATTAATAATTGTACAATTAACTGTTATGTAAAAAAAAAATCTGACCATACGGTACAAAAATTTTCCGCTTGTATAGTTTGTTTCAATGAAAAATGTCGCAAAATAATGATAATGATAACTCAGTCAGTGGTACATATTTCCTTGTCCCTAAAATAAATATTGATATTGTATGATGAAAAACCACCACCTTACACAATACAATACAAAGAAATGATGGCCCATTTCATTCAAGTATAAGAAAGTATAATGAACAACTAAAGTCAAACGATTTTCACTTGTTAGTGAAACTACATGAAAACTAACGACTAGCAACGCCTCTCATATTTCAGACCAGAGAATCTCGATTTACAATACAGTTCATACCTTTTAGAAATACCTACATATTTTGATGTCCCCATTGATTTCTGGTGAAGTTCCAGAAATCGATTCACTACTAGTCTACCGGATTTCAACTTTTTGATTTGCTGATGCGTCTCGTTTTGTCAAAAAGGGTAATAGTAAGGAACTAAAATTCTCAAGTCGGCGTGGCTGAGTAAAAGCCCATCCTTCTATGTAAACTTGTGGGACTGTGTCTTTCATTTGTGTTTCTATCAGTTTCAGTATTTCTACTATTGAAAATACATACCTTCCATCACTATAAAATGAACACGTTCGGACATGGAATTGTGTATATTGGTAAGTGAAGCAAAAAAAGTCTCTCAAACGGAACGAAATATATCGAAATGACACGGGAGCTTCCATTAAAGACAAACATTCATTAGTGACTTCGAAGATGTGACGCAGATTCTCTCTTTCTCTCATTCATCTTGTGAATTAAGATAACACACTGGGACCATCAGGGCGAAAGCATGACTGAAAAGCATCTTTATAGAAAATACCCTGATGATGCAACTACTTTTTTCAACAGTAAAAACCCCCTTCTGGAAACTTTGGTTTTCTGTTTTTCATGTTGGGTTAAACATAACGCTTGAATTTGGTGCAGCAAAAATAAATGCTGTATTATGATCTTTATCTAGATAATGCGAATGTTGAGAAGCTGTTGTATGTTGCTGTATGTGTTTTTATGCATTGCATTTCCACCAGTACCATTCCATCGGCAGTGAAAAATCAGGAGATTAGTTGTTTGTGTCGAGAAAAAACTTCACACCCACCACCTGTACTGACAAGATAAGTTGACTGAAACCCGTTTCGGTTGTGTGAGCGCATTCATAATTCAATACCACATTGTATAGATTTTGCACGGGGAACCTTTGCTTTGTTTTTATCTTCGTATGGCGTGCTTGGTTGCTATACTCTCTGCTGTCTACTGGTGTGCTCCAGATTGACGATTGAGACTTTACCTAGATTTTGGTGAAAGTCCTCGATGTTTGCTCCATCGCTTTTAACATTAACAAGGTTTTCGATGGAACCGTTTGATTTTCTCTGTGTGCCGCACACAACTCTCTCTTTTATGTAATCACAGCTAGGTATGTTTGAGTTGGCCAGTTTTGATAGTGCTAGTTAAGGCCTAGGGTAGATAATATTCTGGATTCGGAAGCTTGAGCATGTTGAGAAAAGTCAATCCTGGTGTGAATAATGCATTTGTGAAGAAGATAGAGTGTGTGTTTTTCACAGAATATTATGCTTGCTTTGTGTATACAACATCAAGAATGTGAGTTTTCTCGGTAGTCATATGCCATACCATTATTATGGAGTTCATGTGGGATGTTTGAAGCAGCTTCTACTCCTGGTTGAATGAAACATTATTACATTATTGTATAAAAACGAGAGGGATGTGCAGGTTGTGCGAGTCTAGACTAAATCTGAGCATTCTGCTTCATGTAGTAATTTATTGAAGGTCTCCTTCACTGCGACAACTAATTCATCTTCATACAGCACAGGCTTTCACAGTTTTCACGACAAGGGATCTCCAACGCTTTCTCCTCGGCTCTCATCTTGTGAAGAGGTTTTCACTATGCCATCTCCGCTTCTACCGCTTCTCCAAATATGCCAAAAAGCTGCTGCTGTTTGGTTAAAGAATCATCATCCTCAATGGATGGTAGCGTCACAAAAATATAATAAACATACACTTTTCGGGATATTTTCATTTCTCTAGACTTTCCCCTGTCGTTGTCTTTGAACCGCACACAATGGCAGCCAACTCATAGAAACCTATACCTCTCATGTTTCTCCAATTCCTTGGTATTTTTTTCGGATTGGGATTTTTTGCTAAAAAGGGCAAATGTATTATGTTCCTTACGCAGTCACAAGTGGAACCACACACATGACATGTTCCTTTTATTAGATGTGGTAATAATGATATGAACAGAGCACAACATGAACCGTTACTTGTTCTTTTTCCTTCTTTCATTATCGCCATGTATGAAATATGTTTTGGGAGAGATTGTGTTGGTGATAGTTTGTACTGGAAGGTTATAGTAAACCGTAAAATCTCAAATAGAGCTCTCCCTAAATTAGAAGTTCCCCTCTAAAACACCTCGCGTCTGTGGGCTAAAAGTGGCTGAAGCATCTTCGACATCCCGACGTACTTTTGGGATTTTAAGGCACCTATAAACACATACCTATATTCATTTCTCGGAAGCAGCGTACTGTGTACACTAGTATGTGCTTTTTTAGATTGACCTGAATTGAGCGTCGACTTTAACGTGGTGAAGAGAAGACGTGAGTGACTACAACATATCCCTAACGAACTGAAACGAAGGTATGTAAGGAAAAATCATTCGTCTCTTTTTCTCACCGCAACCAGCACTCCCGAATTTTGTAATTGAACGTATAATGCAAATAAAGAAAGAGAATACACTGAGGGAAAGTCTATAGATGCGGAACAGATGATGATTACTGTGTGGAAGAGGTATGGATCATTATCCAAGTACCGTAGTATGTACATACATATACAAACTCTAATTTTGCGGCTTTGTGGACAACCGGTTGACGTTTTTCTACTCAACATTCTCTCAATTCTCATCGAAAATATATCACTCCAGAGTCTTTTCAGAAATGTTGAATAGAGTCAAATGAATGGGTTCCATGTTCACAAAAAATGAGAACAATTCGATGATCACTGACTGCCGACGTTGAGTTAGGTACGTAAGTACGAGAAGTATTTTTGTGAAAAAGCTAGCCAAGAAGTTCTGTTGAAAGAAGCGCAGTACAAGAGGAACCCTCAATCATTTCATACCAAGAAAATGGAAAGATCAATAGGGAGACAGGAGAGGGTGGAATGCAGACGATGAAATATTATGTTGTTGTCTATATGTGTCGTTGCTCTTTGTGAAAATTCTGACTTTCCTCTTATAGCATTTAAACGTATTTTTAGAAGGGAATACAATTAGGTATTTTGCCTGCTATTACTATAAAACGGATTTATTTATTAAGAAACAATAAAATGACGGGCTACATCTTTTTTCGAGAGGAGAATGTATTTTATTTGATTCATAAATCTGTACAAAATGACGCACCATTTTCATCCAGATAAAAATGCTTTTTAAACTAATAAAAACGTCATGAATGGTACAGTAAAATAGTCAATATTGCATTGCA
Source organism: Willowsia nigromaculata (assembly GCA_034700605.1). NCBI lineage: Eukaryota > Metazoa > Arthropoda > Collembola > Entomobryomorpha > Entomobryidae > Willowsia > Willowsia nigromaculata. The sequence continues at coordinate 110,338 of JAQIXX010000031.1, forward strand.
CCAATTTGACACTATTGTGGAGAAAGCGGAGAGAATAGAGGATCTGAAGTTACTGGTAGCATTGAGGTGGGTGAGCATAAAAATAGACGGCATTTTTTATCTGAATTGAAGACGGAGGACATAGATACAGTGTGCGCATTTATAGCCTATCATATTATCGTGTCGTTGTTGCTTGAAAAGAGCTTTACCCTTTATTCCCTCATCTGTAACGAGAGAAGCTATCGCTTTCAAAGGATTGAACATCTGCTTCTTTTATGTCTATTTCTCTGGTTATTAGAAAAATACGTGCTCAATGAAACGTTTTCATATCGTAAATGAATGTCTTTGTGTGGAGAAGTATAAAATGGGTACAATGGTGTGAGGATTCCGTATTTATGTGTAAAAACACATTTTATGCTTTCACTTTGTATTATTGACGCAGAAGTAGGTTTGGCGGAGTTCTCAAGAATTCCGAATCGGCACAATACTTTCTTTCGCTGTTACTCCTTCACTAGATAGCCTTCTTGGATGTGTAGAATATTTTGCTAACTACGGAAGAATCCAAAATCCCAGTTGGCCTGAAAAACCACAAACACGTTTCAGAGGCAGTGGTGAAATAAGATGAAAGGGATCAGACCATAATGATAAGTCTCTTGATCTACCTGTCTCCAAAAAGCAATAGTGAGCAGGAACTCTTTTACTCTTCGCTATACCTAAAGCCCGTTAAACTGCACAATTATAACTGGCTCCATAAAAATCGCGTGGATGACACAATGAAATATACTTAAAAGTTCATTCAATCGAAGCTTTATCCCTGTAGGTTACTGGTACACGTTACGCAAACCCTTCGCCAAAAATCTAATGAAAGTAAGAAAATTAGCTGGTTTTTATGCCTACACATATACGAAGAGCACACATATACATATACACACAACTACTAGATGTAATAATTACAGGGTATTGTCAAAAGTTATGTAACACACTACAATAAAAACAATCTTCTGATTTATGTTTCACAGATGAGCGACGTGGGGCCGGGTCGCGGTTTAGTGGAGGAGAAAATGTTGGCCACGATGGAGGGTCACCTGGAGGACTGGCCATTGTTGTGATTTTACAAGGGGAATCGTGGGAATGGGGATCTGGCAACTTAATCGATGGTTCTACCCTTGCTAGTTATGGACATGTAATGGTTATCACGCTCAACTACCGCCTTGGTGCTTTAGGTAATCACCTGCTTCTACTTTCACCTGTGAAACAGGCTAAATTACTTTTATAGCTTTTACCACAAGTTTACAGCCTATCTTACATAGCTTCTTCTTATCGATGAAACGCATGAACTCAGAGGTAATTGGTGGGTCTTTGCGAGAACAACGATAATCAGCTAAATAACGACGAGGATAATGTTCGTAGAGGTATGATGAAAATGTGAGCAGTGCTTCTAATTATAAGTTTTAAAATGCGTTGCGTGTATTTGCCGTGCAGCGAAAACGGGGTGACCTGAAACGCCATCATCATTTAATGAAAGCTGTAATTTTTAGTGTAATTAACCAGGTCTAACTCATCTTGTGTCGCTCCCATAAATTTCCCTATTTTATTTTTATAGTACCTTGTAGTGTTGGAGTGGAGCAGATGAAAAATAAAGTTATCAGACAGCAATCAGTTGTGCAAAAATCAAAGACTGTGTTCGTGAAACAACGAGGTGAATACTCAAGGTCTTTGGGTTTATCCGGTAGTAAAAGACAGATTTCATGCTTAATTGCTTCACTTCACTCGTAGTCAGTTTGATATAGGTAAATATAATTAAGCGTTCGGAAATTCACTTTTGTATTTGTACTGTGAGTTGCTGCTCATTAATTAAATTCTTGAGAGGCACTTGAGTGCCTTTGGTGCATCGTATAACACCATAATTACAAGCTACTTCCTTCCCTTCCGAACATGAACTTTGCAATGTTCGTTGTACAGCAGCGCTAGAGGAGGGGGAGGAGGAGTAGCTGGCGTAAATTTATAATGTACTTGAAACGACATTATAATAAAATAATAATACTTTGTGAAACGTGTATATCGGTAAGAAAGGAAAGGGAGAAAGACAGTCACTGCCTCCTATTTTCCTCTAAATTGTTAGGAAACACGCGTGCACTCCAGCACTCCCCTGTCCTTCATCTCATCTAGCAGTCACGATTTCTGATTCTCTTAACATGCGTTATGAAGGCAGTAACAGTAGTAGTGCTTGACTATAAAGCATATTCTTCGGAGAAAGTCATAAAAACACCTATCCAATATCTCAAAGCCGTTTAGACGGCTCTAATGAGCAAAGTTTTTCGAATTTTATTGACAAAGTTAACGTGCCCCGCTTAAATGTGATGTGAGCACCAGGCAGGAGCAGCTAGCAGCATCCCAGAGAAGGCAAGACATGAACCTATGAGTGTTCTGCAGCATGAGCAGAACATGTTTATACCCAGTCAAAATCACATTACACCTCTACATTGTCGCAGGTACCTATAGACATATTATTATGCTTGTAAGGTGTCGCTTTCGAGGAAGGCAAACTGAAACGAACAGTATTACCACCGTCCCACGTCGTGCTAAAAAAAAGCCCACTATAATTCGTGGATCCACGTCCTCTGCCCACTGCCAGTTTAATACGAAAGACAATGTGCAAATCCTTTTGAGTGAATTAACGATTTTTTCCTTGCTTCTCCTATTTTTTATGTTATTACGAAATGAGGTAAAACGGAAAAGGCAATATATTTTGCAGACATACATTTTTACAGTCTAATTCGTAGCTAATATTCTACATATTATTATGTTATGTATATGCATTATCTTGTATTAAGTTGTACAGGCTTAAGGCGATTTACGGCAAGAAGGGAAGGAGAAGGGTATTATATAAAAGCGAATCTAATTTGCAGACGAGAGGAAAGTTTACAAGACGTGTTTGGGATCTATACCATCTGCTCGACTTTCCACATCTCCCTGAATAATTTTGTTCGTCTTGTAATAATCGACAAGGTCCTGCGCACTATAAGTACATGGAAGGGCAACATCTACATGCTATTTTTATTGTCCTAACCTAACAAGCCTTCATGCGAAAGTTTTTTCTGTGTTTTTACTCAACATATACGTGGGGGTATTCTAATTTTTGTAAATAACCTACGTACAGCGTACAATAAATTGATTTGAACTTAAGCTGCTCTTGTAGTGTCGAAAAGTATTTGAAAACTATTTTTAGAGATGAGCTCTTCTTAGAAAACCTTAGTTTGCCCTTAACAAAGTTTTACATAAATCATGGAACCTTAAGTTATTACTAAAATAAATTAACGTAAACACGAATACATAAAGACAACAGCAATTACAGTTCCATAAATCGTGTACATTATAAAAACTACAAAAGATTGTCTTACGTTTTAAGCTTGTTTGTTGGTAATTGCAGGTGATATAGTGAGGAAGCCCATAAGTCTTCAGTAAGCACATGAACAACTATCTGCTTTCCAGCATTGTTTGTAGGAAATTGGAGAAAGTAAATGTACGCTATGCATAAAAGCAATCCACCAATCACAAAACATTTCCTTTCTTCATAAAATATAGTCAGACAAGAAGCCATCATCCCTTGTGATTTTTTTCTGTTGACTGTCGGAGCAAATAATATTGCATTAGTGAAAGGTTTTCGTAAACAAAATTACACCTTTCATTGCAAGACAGGTATCATAAAACAAAAAAGAGGAAAGCCCATTTTCAGGCCAGCAGCGCCAGCATCATCTTCTTCTTTGTCGTTTTCTCTCCATTTTCAATGATGTCGTAGTCAGCGGAAAATCGTTGCTTAAAGGAATCATTTCATGTTGAAAGTATCTTTTCCTTTCTTCACTACTCAACTTTGTACAAAAGCAAAATGATGGGATTCTGCTCCTCCCCGTTTGTTTCCGTCTTTCACATGAAGGCTTATATTCTCAACTACGATAATTATATGTTATTATGTACTCACACATAATATATTGTTTCAATTTCTTAATATGCCACACTTGTATGTTCATACCATATAATGTATTGTACTGGGCGTCACTATCTACATAATATTATATTGTGTGCCATCCATGTATGTATAGGTGGCACTCATTCTTCTTTTTAAACAGTCGTTACCACCGGCTCGGAGCATTATATCATTTTCCTTCTAATACATAATGTGTTCTGCTTTGTTGCTCTCTAAGAAAGACGGATAGGAAATGGCAGTCAACCGGAGAGGCGTAAATGAGAAGAGAGATCTCCTCGAGAAAATGTGTCTGCTGAATAGAAACACACTGGCTGAATGAAAGAAGAAAGCAAAGTGACTAATTAAGGCGATATATAAATCCACCACATCCATTCTACTCCCTCCTTTCTTCCAAGTCACTAGCATATCACGTCTAGCCAACAATGCCACGCTGCGTACACTTTCCCAAGTTATAAAGTAGTAGCGTGTGTAACCAAGTTTCCATCTTTCGTCATTCTTTTCCTCGTATGCTTCCATCAGCAGGAGAACAAAACATGGAGAAGGTGTGTGCGTAGCAGAGCCAGAGCAGGCGGAAGCTAAAGTTTTCAAGTAGTTTCCCTTCAATCTCTTCACGTGACATTGATAAGAGGAAGAATGAGAGAAGAAGAGTGATAGTGAGAAACAGTTGTCTTCTTTTTGCATCTATTCGTCTTGCTTTCCAAACTCTTCGAGGTGGGTATCTCAGCACAGCGTATGCTACACGATAATATGTTATCAGTACTGCTACTCATTTCATTAGTGTAATATATTATGTAACTTAACACCATGATAAATTCATAACGCTTTTTTCTCTTCTCTTTCCTCTCTCCTTTCACAGGAATTTCACTCTCCATGCGAGCGTGCTTGTGAGATGCATGCAGTTATCTCGTTGACTCAGTTTATACCTTTAAACCTGAAATGTAGTGGGCAATTCGATATTATGCACTTTCATGGAAATTGGTAGAAGCCTCCATATCATAAGGATTTTAAAAGAAGACTTGTGTAATACAATAACATGTGTGTAATGTAAAAATGTACATGATAACCACGTGATAAATTTGCTATTATATACGTAGCCTTTTTAAAGCTTTGTTCGTTCCTTACGAAGGGTGGCTTGCTACTCCGTATGGATAAAATTCTGCCGAGCCAAATATTTTTTATGATAATGTGCGTGCACCATAGAAGTAAAAGAAAGTACAAAGGGAAATGTTGAATGTCAAATGTACTACTGTGTGATTCAGTATTTCAACTAAGTGACGCATGCTTAATATTTGTATGCATATTATGTAGATTCGCAAACATTTACTTTTATAGGTATCAATGTTTACCTCCAATGCAAAGGACTTACATTAGAAATTCAGGGGAAAAGTTTAAGGAAAATCGTGACAGTAAAAACGCGCACTGTCCAACTGGTGACGTTTAAATAACTTAGTTTGAGATGGGAAGTGAAATTGAGTGGATTAAAAGAGAAATTTAGATGGGCTAATACAAAAGCTATACTATACTGCACAAGTAGCAAACTTTTGTGCTTTTGCCGACGATGACGACGCCTCCTCTCTCGTATAGTGAGTTGTGTTGTGCTGCTTATAATATCACTTACATGATTTTTTCACATTCACTTACTCACAACGGTTGTAGCCAAAACGCCATGTGATCCAAACACTGACAAAGTTTCTGTCAGGCAATAAACTTGTCCTAGTTTGCTGTAAGCTTTCACTTACTTTCTCCTGCTTTCTTACCCTATAACTCCTACAAGCGATATATATACCGCTGAGAGCGAATTCACAGCTTTTAAATTACAAAGTTAAAGTACTAGCAAGAAACATTTTTTTGCTCCTTGCACTCTCATCTTGATACTTTGCTACGGATGTTTAGCCAAATTCTTTCCTTTTTAGTTTATAAATAGTTATTCTTGAACATAACTTATCTAAATAATAATTTCCTGTCTTGAAAAACGATGTATATGCTGTTAATTTCCAGGATTATATAAAGCCTGCATGCAGGATATAGTATTGTTCTTCTTTCTTCACATAAAAGAGTTTTCGCTTTTAAAACATAATGAGTAAAAGGGCATGGAAAAGTTGAGAAAATGATTAAAAGGAATATCAAAGCAAGAAAACGGGCATAAATGGTAGTTGAGTTGATTTTTACAATCGGTTTGCAGTGTAAAGTTCTGTCGGGCTGGGTCTATAATTCTCCCTCAGAGTTTTGAGAACGCACTATAGCTTCATCATTCTGATTAAAATTTCAAACTGAATGATGAGGGGTTAAAAGGAAAAGAGAGAATTGTAAGACGTCGATTTGCACTCTTCAAAATTACTTTTCCAAACATTAAAATCCATCAAGATATCGTTGTCGCTGACGCACTTGGTCGTTCGAGGAATTACCCAAAGTAACTAAATGGTTGCACACACATACCTTTTCTCTTTCTTCTTTGAAGAAGAAAGTATGATCTGGATCCGATCAACTATTTACATAAAATTGAAGTGGTTTCATCTCATCCGTCTGCGAGTCTTTGTATTCGGGAGAATTTGGGAGAAATTGTGTAAAACTAAAAGCACATTGGTGTGCCCGCAATGCAAACAACAACATTTTATGTGCTGATTACTTACGAGACATGGAGTCCCAAAATGCGCAAATGTAGGTGGGCATATTGTATGCTTATCTTTATGTTTATACAAACGACGACATAAGAATAATGCGCATCTACTTTTTGGATGCTGGTGGTCGATAATAGAGCATACTGCACACAACAACAAGGTACACTCGTGTATTAATGCACATTAAAAGGGTAAAGGATGTTCAAGGGAGCAAGAAGATTTGGAAAAACTCCAAATATGACTGAGCAGGGTGAATAAAACTCATCGTCCTTGTTTTCTCTTTTCACTAGAGACAGAGAGAAAGAAAACTTATCCCTACTCAAACGAGTGGAGCCTCAATATATACTTATTATGAATTTCCTACTTCTAATCAAGTCCTCTCTTTATGACTTACTTTCCGTTGTTGTGCCATTTTCCTATTGAGAAGTATGGGAAGTGTAATTTTAAAGGCTTGTGTACTTTTCCGTCCAAGTGAAGGATCCATAATATCAAATATACTTGAGCACACAAAGAAATTCACTGATGGACTTGTGTGTGTGCTTTGCAAAGCAATCTCTCTCCTTTTCGCTCAGCATGTGTAAAATTCAAAGGCGGGTTTTTTCCCAGCCCCAACCAAGCATTGTATCCATGAATCCAAACACTTCACATTTACCACATTATCTTCCGTATTTTGCCAAAAAACTGGAGTTTTACTCAGGCTTGTTCTATATATCCTATCAAGTAGTAAGATCGTCCCTTTGTTTTCTCTAGTTGCTACTTTTTTTTAGCCTGCCTGCCAGCTTGCGAAGGATGAACTTACAACACTATATATACATATATGCTTGTATACATACTCAATAGCTTAAAAACCTTCATAATAGAACTTTCATCATCCAAATACATTGAACAAAGGTGTAGGTAGGCATAATAGAAGAAAGGATACGTTTTTTGCATCTATATATAGATTTTCTTTTCATCTGCGGCTATACTCCACCAGCCCTTTCATGTGGTAAATACTTGGTTATATGGCCTGTACCCAAAAGAATTACCTCATATATTACTATTAAGCCACACTGATATGTATTAGCTCGGAGGAAGGTAGTGAGAGGGAAGGAGCAGTAAGGCAGTGGGAATAAAGCAAAAGAATCTGTGCTTGTATGCCCACTCCCACTGTAGACGTACTTCATGAGGCAGATCAGCAACGCCAGTTTATGCAATACTCACCAGCGATTCCTTTTCAAAGAGAGCGACATTCCCCATAGTACAACTTTCACCGGGCTTTTCCTGCCTTCACTTTGCATAGCACTAATCAGTTGTTTAATGTACGAGTAGACATGAGTAAAAGCAACATTGGAATATAGTGTAGTTGTAAAGCAACCCACTACTAGCGTCATTTTCCTGTGGGCTTATGGACCAACGATCACCATAATCATCACCGAGAACATCTTCATGATCCCGATTTCCGATTGTTCAAAGTAACTTTCCCAAAAACAACATGTGTGTGTATGTGTCGAAGATTATACAGGGTTTACATGTAACTATGTAACGGCGACCGGGAACTGCTTACTCAGACGACATCAAATAAACCCACCATGGATGATGTTTCTCTTCTTAAAACATCACTCACACTATCATTATCATTCAAACTAAACTAAAATGAGTAAACAAATTGAATGCAAATATTATCATGCCGCAATGAAAGCTGCACTGATAGGCTATCAGTGATAGCCATATCGCTCCTATTCTTGTAATTCAATACCGATGCTAAAGCAAGCAGTGTGTAATACTGTACAGATCAGCTGAAATGAAAACTAATTTAATTATACCCATTACTTTTATTATTATTTGAAAGCGCGTTTCCTTATGCTACCGGTTACTATGCTTTAGTTTGTGTCATGTCACGTATACTTTCATTTCACAACTCTGTTTCTACTTCCTAAGCGATATTGAAAACTTTTCTGATGCTCCCTATTTATAGTAACAGTCTTTCCAGACACGATGTGAATTCAACCTTTCAATCAGTTACCTGTAATAGATTTCACATCTCAGCAAGCATAAATTTATGGAATAGGTATATATACGTACCTTTTATAAGGCACGCATACAAACTTGTTTGGCTGCGCAAGCAATAATTCTACTGATAATGACTATTTTAATTCACACGTGTTCTCTAACACAAACATATTATAGTCTGAGCCATATTTCTTAATTATCCCCTTCGGACAATCTAAAAGCACTTTTGAATTTTGTAGGACATATTTAATGTATCAAACAATTTTAGCTGTTCTTAATTTTAAAAAAATACTTTGCATTGTAGAAAATCGTGTTGCCTGTTTGACCATTGGTGTAGATTACCAGCAAAATTCAATTTATTGCGCATTTCAAATGAGTGCGTCATGATACCACTTCATCGAGATTTAAATGTCATCTGAAGTTTCCATTAAAAGCATGCGGTTAAAATTAATTATTGAAAACGGTAACATTTTTTAAATGAATTTGGAATTTGCCCGTATGCATGCTTTGATTTAACTAGCATGGTACCTACAAATACTTTCAACTTTGCGAAGAAGGACCGACACCCACAAAACTCAAATACTATTGCCTTGATATTGGATGTCTCCATTTTCCTGGGTGAAGTCAAAGTGTTCATTTGACAGTTGGTATAGTGCTATAGCTTCCCCTGGAAAACCTATCTCATTCGAATGCATACCTATTGGAGTTGGTGTGTGGCAGTGCGGTGGTGTACCATACACATACTTTGCACGAGTTCCAGCGAATTTCTGAAAGTTTTGGGGAATTGGTGTTTTGCTGATAAGCCAGGAAGTAAACGGAGGCTGACAAAATTCTACTGATTTGTGGGCACATATTTTATTAGACACATGGAACAACAAACCTGCACGACTCACTGAACAGAACAGCCCAGGAAAAAACTTGCCCTAACAGCAAGCACCTATATTTTGTTTGCGCGCTGTGTGGACTTTAGTTATTACCCAACAACATGACAGTAAACCTGTCATCTAAGAGTACCGGGAAAAACAAGCAAGTTTAACAAGCTGATAATGCAAAAGCACTATCCCTAATCCAGACAATGACAAAGTTGAAAACACTAGGAAGACCCCGAAAATCTTTAAGTCAACCCCGAATTGTAAAACCTTAAATATCTTACTCCGTTACTGCGGTACCACAACAATGTTACGAACAAAGTATGATGCATAATGCATCCAGTATACACACGTTGCTTCTTTAATCATCCTTCCGGAACAGACTGAGTTCGACAGGTCAACCTACTTCTTAAAGTTGTTGAAGTTTTCGGGATAATTCGGTAGTTTAGACATCCACTTATACACACACTGACGGATGGACAAACAGACTCAACAACATTTTGCTGAATTTTGCACTTGTTAAAAAATGGGCAAAATATGTGGTGCATAGTGCATGCAAGCATGTATTAACATGCTTATAGGCATACGGAATAGTGGACTTTGCTGACAAAATTCCCTTGCTGGTAACAAATTTACTTCGTTTTACACATGTAAGTTGAAGAGTGTACAGAACCATATATTACATCTCCTTCCGCAAACTTAAACTTTCACATGCTTTGTTGTTATTGTAAGCATTACCGACCACATCCCACAATCAGAATGATTGCTTCACTACAGCTTCTGCTGCTTATATGACTGCATGTTCTCCTTGCCTCCTTCCTCCCTCTTTCTCCAAAACTATAACAAGTATAATAAATTAAAGTTTGATGAATGTGAATATTTATCATCCCAGATCATCCCATAAATTCATAAAGTTGTGCATGTGGAAATTGTGATGATTAAACGAAAGTGAAAGCGAGGACTAGGATGTTTCAATTTGAGTTTCACAACTAATTGTTTTGCGGAGTTGGTTCGTATCAGAAGGAGACATTATTTGCGCGTTTATGGCTAGAGAATCAATGGATCTCTATTTGTTCGTTTCTTTCCTAGAGCCGAGAAAAAAGTTGACCAACAAAAATGCATATATTCATGAATGCGTATAAACACTAGATCCGCATATTCGGTTTTATCTGTTGTATTGTTTGTGGATATTGCTCTCGTTCAAGTAGTAGTTCCTTGTGACAGCTTGGTAATCCTTTTTGTAATGGTATGGGTTTGTTGTTTGTCTAGTTGGGCTTGACCCACGTCACAGAAACGCTGCCAAACTCTAAGCTTAAGTAATCTCCCTTAATTTTAATTGCAAAGTTTTGCATAGTACGGACACAAGAACAAACACATTTTTTGAGCGTTTCTATCGGAAGACGGAAGCTAATAGATGTCAGTGTGGTTTGCGGGAGGTTTGGTCAAACTCTCTAAAACTTTCCCTTTTCAACCAAGTGAAAGCGGGGAAAGTGTACAACAATGTAAGGTAGCCCTGCCAAACGACTTTCTCGCTGTATTTTATTAGATCGGTGAGTTTTTACGAAAAGTCGTTTGCTTCACGATGGGAGGCTTTTTGAGGAGGTTATTATCAACGTGCGTCGTGCGACAAGCAACCATATATACTAACAAAACACGGATGTAGATCAGCCATGATATAAATATAATGATTTCTGACCTAATTTCAAGATAAAACTTCATCACATTCATCACAATAAATTAAAAATAGGAGCACCTCTAATTTTTATCTGAATTATCGAAAGATGCAAACACATAAACTACTTAACATGCTTTAACTTTTAAATTGTATTGTACGTAGTGGACATGATAATTTGTATAATGAATACTTTGATTTGTCCACACAGGTTTCCTACAAACAAGTAGCCAGCAAGGGAACTATGCTATAATGGATATTGTTGCAGCCTTACATTGGATTCGAGAAAATGCAGGAGCTTTCGGTGCAGATGTCAATAGGGTAACCCTTTTGGGCCATCGTACAGGAGCCGTTCTAGCAAATTTTCTAATGCTTGCACCTGTAGCCTCAGGTATGCAGTATTCATCGTAATTTCAATGCGGGAATATGAAAATGCAAAACTAATGGTCGGTTTCTTCCATTGAATAGAGCTATTTCATCGTGTCATATTATTGAGCGGATCCTCTCTTAGTCCATGGTCTTTCCAACGACACTCTAAAAGTAATGTACGTAAACTGGCTGAGCAATTACGATGCTTAAAAAATGGCTCGTTACAAATGCCCGGAGCATCTCCGCCAATATCACCGATGGGGCCCGGTGGATCAGCTCATCGCAGTGGTCCAAGTTCATTCGTAGGGGGGAAGCCGGGGGCATTTCCAGATGCCCTCCCCGATGTTGGACCGTGCCTACGTCAAGTGTCCAGGGACGAATTACTGTCTGCAGTGAATAAGTTGTTGTTTGCCCCCCGTTTTCTGGCTAGATTTGGGCCACTGATTGATTCCACTGTGGTGAAATCGGATTTTGTGGCAGAAATGAAGTTTGATACGTCTGGCCATTTTTCTCGTGTTCCATTACTTTTAGGCACTGCCACAGTAGAATCATTTGGTGAGCTAAATACGGAGGATATTGAGGATGGCCTCGCCGAAGGGAAAAGAGATCGTATTCTGAGAACTTTTGTGCGCAATGTGTTTGTGTTCCATTTAAATGAAATTTATTCTACAGTAAGGTAAGTTACGCAGTGATTTAAAGTAAACCTTAATATATGTGGACTTTGACGGGAGTGAAATATTCAATGCATGAAATGATACACTTTTTCCATAATAAGTGCCTCCCTCGGCGCCGCCTCCTACGCATACAATCATCATTTGGGGTTTTATATGTCGACGTCAGCCCCCTCCCCAAATTCAAATATGTCATTATGGGAGGATGAGTTTATAATTAATAAAAAAATAAGGGACTAGACTAGCAGGAAAACACACTCATACTCATCTAAATATAGTTCCAACACATAAGATTCGACGATTGCATGACTTACTTTACTCTTTGTCAGACAGTGTTTGCTTTACAAAATTCTTGTTGCTTGATCACATACATGAGTTTTGGGAAAACGTGTGTCATTGCATTAATTGTAAAAATTTATTTATATTTGTAATAAATTTGTTAGAAACGAGTACACTGACTGGGAGAAGCCTCGAAAAGATTTTATTGACGTTCGTGACTCAATATTAAATATACTCAGCGATGGACTAACTGTAGCACCTCTAATACAAGTAGCTAATACACACTCGGCAAAAGGCAACTCTAAAACTTTCCTTTTCCACTTCCAATACGAACCTGATCAATCCGTGTATCCTAATGTAAGTTATATTAATCCAATGACTTTTATGTAGCAGTCCAAGTCCCGAGTTAATTATTCCTTGAACCTCTTTTCATACCAACAGAGAATCGGAAGCATTACGGAGGATCTCATGGAATTTGCTGTAGGTCATGCACTATTAGGCCAACCGCACGATTTTGAACGAAGTCTTCCGGTATATTCTAAAGATGATGTTAAAGTTTCCAAGTCGTTGGTCCACTACCTGACTAATTTTATAATTTCGGGGTAAGTTATCCTGGCTTACAAGTTGATTTCAAAATAGGATTTTCTTTAGATTACGGATAACTTTTCATTTCAGTCAGTTATTGATTGTTTAAACTGCTAGTTTTATTCTTATTCCCAAATATTTTTTTAAAAATTGAACATCAACTTGTTTTGCAGGGATCCTAATAGTGGTTATGATGGATCGTCGGTAGAAGATGCTCAACTTCCATTTTGGGATTCTTACGACCCTATTAATCAACTTTATCTGGAAATAGGTAAACCTTTACTAACTTATGGTAATCTAGTTTAAAAGAGTTCTTGCATCCGCTGCATTAATTGCTTCCTTACAGCGTCACAATTACATGTTTACTCGTTTGTGTTCAAGGTAAATAGTTTACTGTGGTAAAAGGAGATGGTAAAACACCTAAATGCTGTTTGACGTCCTCAGTAATGACTTCTTTCAATTAATAAGAAAGCTTTAAACTTTGTGCATTACGTGAAAAATTAATGTTAATAGATGTCATGAAAGAAGCTACTCATTAACTTAAATCCACTTTGTGTAATATGCATAGATATTCTCATCAAAAGCATCCTCCAAGTCATGATCATAATTACAAAGCATTGCGATTGCAGTGAGCCGCGTTGCGAAATTCACTTACTGGCTTCCTCATTCATTAGTATACCGTGAATAATTGAGGAGCAGCTACTTATGTTACTCCTTTGTGAAAGCTACCGAAGGAGATAAACATGTCCTATTTTTAATCAGGACGAAACCTCACTAATATATGCGATTTCCCATTATTATGCGTTCCTAGTATTTCTTCCAGATTGTGTTCTCTCGGAGAAGCAAGGTATTCAAATTTTTAAATGAATTCCATCTACAACATTTAGCTAAAACGAGAATTTAGGTCGCAGAGTGTAGTAAACTTGAGTATAAAAAATTATATTTGAATTCCCCAGCGGTTGGTGTCCTTGCGTGTGTACATTGCTAGTATCTCCCAAGCAGTTTGTAGTAATGAAACGGCCCATGAGAATGGAGAGGATTATGCAAGAAAAATAGTAGATTCCAGAAAAATTCATGAAATGAAAGAGGGTGAAGATTACATCAAATTGTAAAGTGTAACGGCGTCTTCATCCTTTCTCTCTGTAGATGCTGGTCTATGTAAACACAAAGTTATCTCGGTTGCTCTGTCGGAGAGAAAAACTTTCTTCGATAAGGATTTTATTTTTTTTATAGAGGAAAAGTAAACACGCGAGAACTTTTATTGTGTAGGTAGGAATGCATAAGTCTCAAAAATGAAAAGGGCTGTGTCAATCTAACATAACATGCACACACTTAAGTCACAATTGTAAAAGAACAAGAAAGAGTTAACTGGCATTTGAATGGTTTCCTTCCTGCTCTTTTTTATCTCGCGAATGAAAATTCTAATGAGTTTAAAATGTGATGGAAGAAGAAAAAAGGGCTCGAGATGAGCGCAAATTGCATAATTAGGAAAGTGTTCCCTCAGATTTCCTCTAAATCTATATCATTGTTCCGTTCGCACGTTTTTACTGATATACCTTGAAATTCTGAAAGAATTTATTAGTGCTAATGCTTTGCTTGTTGATGTTCAAGAGGATAAGCAGCAGCAAGACCAAGCATATTTCTCGCATTTTATACCACACGTTACGGTAAAAAAAAGAAGGGTAATTCGTGTCATCTCTTTATTCATGCATTTTTGCTTCTCTCTCATCACTCAATATTAAGCTTAAAGATAAAAAATATTGCTCTAAATCTTTTTAAGAAGACTTTTTTGCGGATTTCGAGAGAACATTCCCTTGTAGCGTGAAGACAGATGATATAATATTACTCTAAAAATTGTTCTGGCCCTATTTTTTCTATTTATTGCTATCCTAAAGGTGCTGGAGAGCCAAGAATGAAAAGCCATTATAGGGGTCATAAGATGGCGTTGTGGTTGAATTTGATCCCACAACTACATCAGTCCGGGGGACCCGACGTTGTCATGCTTCATCACAATTTTCGAGAAGAGAGACCTGAGTTTTATGAAGGTAAGTAAAAAAAAAGTAATGCTATTCCCATCTCTCACTTTAATCCAGACACAATGTGTAATATACTTTATGAGGTCACGAACATGCTTCCATTATGCATCCCACTGTCTAGCATTTTGATTCTATATTCGCAGAAAACGACACTCTGAAATGCATTTGTCTTTTGTTGATTTTATGGTTTTTTTGTCGTTTTCTCTCTTATGATGATTAGCTAATCATTTCTCCTTATTTTATGCACTTCACGTACCCGCTTCAAATATCATGTCACTTAGGCTCAAAGTAAATGTGAGCTCTGACTTTATCCTCACATTACATGTTGATGTATATGTGCTTTATAGTTATGCATGGTTATATATTGCAATTATAATTGACGACGTATGGTACACCGTCAAAATGATCACGAATATTTGAATCAGATCGTGACTACAAAGGAGGGCAGTTGGTATCCTTATTATGATTTGTAATATATGGGAAGTTATTCCTATGACATAAATGATCCCCATTTACCTAGCCGATTCGTGTGTACTTCAATAACACACATTTCATGCATGTTGAGGACTGGGGCAATATCAGAATTTCCTACTGTCAAGCAAAACACACATGATAAACTGTATTTACTCATTTCATTATTGTACGTACAGCATGCCTTAAAAATATGGGTCTTACGACGAGCGAATGTAATTTTTTGCAGGAATTGTTCGAGAACAACTGAAACATGCAGTGATAGATGATCCGCCCACTTTTCCCGCCGCAGGCAGCGGGAGCTCGGGTTATGGTGGACGATCTCAGCTACCTCCACCATATACATCCGGTAATTGACTCATGTGTTAAATAGTATTGTAAATTTTAAGACTGATAGTAAATGAGAGACCAAGTAAAAGTACCTATCTGCATAGGATGCTTAGGATACTGACTGCTCGCCAACTTCAACACTCAATCAAAGATAACGAACTTTGAGGATTAATACCCGTACGATACGGCTAACCTCTAACATTTTCCCTTCTTTTCAGACTTTGGTGACGATGATGATGATGGCACCAACAGTGAGTACGACAATGAAGATGACCTTTCCCCGAGAATATCAAAATCAAACAATCATTTGTATCCTACGCTTTCTCCGGCGGTAATGAGCACGTCCGAATGTCCCCCAAACGCTACCAACTCTAGCATCGGAGTTGGACTACTTGATGGCAATGAACGTGGTTCGGGGAGCCCATCTGCGGATAGAGATTTAGTTCGTCAGTTGGCAGCTGCTCATTATCATTCTTACGGCACAGCTCTTGGTGTAACCATTGGCGTAGGCTGCTGCCTACTCCTTCTCAATTTGCTCATTTTCCTCGCTATATATCATCAGAAGACGCACAAGTAAGTCTCACAAATTTTCTCCTCTCATGAGTTTGCATGCTAGAAGAAAGAAGTCATATATGAGATAAGAGCACGAGGGCATTTTACTTACATCGATTTCCAGAATCGCTTTCCGCAAGTTATAGCTCTCTTATGGAAATAATACTTCCGAGGACTCCCTTCTTTACAAAAGATTTCCAATCAATGTTTTAGGTACTTTTTACGTTTTATACACGAACGTACAACACATTAATATGTTGACTCAGGATCAACTTCATCTGAACGCACACGAAATGAAAGGATAAAAACTACGTCTGTAGTCAGTATGCATAGATCATAATAATAATATGTAATTCCAATATTTATGTAGCATATTCTTTGAAAGAAAGGGAAAGTTGGTAATCATGCCTGGTAGTCAAACAAAGGGAATTGGTTTTTTCTCTCGCAAGTTTAGTGAATTACGCAACTAACTTTTCATTTCTTTACGAATGAAGAACTTGGAACTTCACTCAATACTAGCTTAGCTATATAGCATATAACTGCGTATGGGAAGTGTGTCAGTGAAAAAATCTTAAATATTCATCATGTAGTAGTTCATATAAGTTCCTGCAAACTTCATTATGATATCCACACTAAAAACTCCAATGTTATGTGATGCACCCAGACAATTTCAAAACTTGCTTTTAAAATTTTCTTTCATGTTAAAAAATTATCCTTACTCACTTAATATCAAAATATTGTTAAACCGCCGGATTCCAAAGGTTCCATTTCAGTGTGTTTCAAGATACCCCAGAATCTTTGCGAAACCTAGTTGTCATTATGCTGTCATATTTTCAAGATGAATTACCTTAACATAAATCAATTAAACAACATCCATGATTCCATTCAACATCTTATTTATCTAGATAGATACGCTTTGTGGTAGAACTTTACACTGTTTGAATTAGGTAATACCAATAATAATGTGTATGAAAAATTATTACACCATCTCTTGCGAGCAAAGGTTCCATATCACTTCATCAACTAACTGTCTAATTGGCTTCTTTCCCAAAACTGGGCACTTGGCACAAGGCTCTGCTTTCGCTGATCTCCTCACAGAAGACTTTTATCTCTCATGAAATATGTATTCCTGTATTATAAATCTCTTGCTCACTACACACCAATTTCTGTTGTTTTTGTATTGCTCTAATGTGGCTAGAAGATTCAGTAAATTTCCAATATTGGATAAATAAACACACCTATATACATGTTGTATACATACTCCTCCCGAGTATTCTCAATTCTCATCAGAAGCTGTAGTTCTATATGTAGGCACCAGTCTTTGGATCTTTGTTCGTCGCTTACCTGTTAACATAAATCATAAAAGTTAAATTCCTGCTGTAATGAAAACCGACTTGGTCTTGGTGAGATGGGAATTTCTGGTTAGAAAAGTTTTTGCTCATGCACAAACAGTACAAATCCATAACCCCTGTATTTTGTACACTGCAAAATCACTTGCGTGTGTTTTTGTTCTCTGGGTGTTCGTGCATATTTCATGACTACATGTTGTTTTTTTATTGTATTGTTACAGCGTTACACCAAGCAGTGGTCCAACAAACCAAGGGAAGGAGCCCACACAGGAAGACGAAGAAAATCCCTTACCGCTGCCAAGCTCATTGAGCCGTCCCAGGAGTCATCCTGATATGAGACATATTGGAACTGCTGCTTCAGGAAGTATCAGTGTCCCAGCTCTTTACAGTGATAATGAGGTAGGGGACGAGTTTGACGATGACATTGTGCAAGAACTTAGGGAATGCAGTGGACACGCCGGCAGTTCCCATTCTACCTTTCGAATGGCTTCTAAAGAACTATCCTCATCCAGTGGATTTTCTAGTCCATCTATTCCTGATCCACCTCCACCACCAAGATGTAAGCACCCTTAAAATGTTTAATACGAAGGATTTAATGAAACCCATTTATGCGAGAAAATGCACCTTTTATGTCAATAATTACCCAACTTTTCGGGGAAGCGGAGAAAGTACTTTGGAGAAAAGTTTTTGCATATTTTGGAAAAAATTTATGCTGATTGCCACTTATTAAATACTTCAATAACAATAACAATTTTGGTTCTTTTACTGCTTGTAAAGCGGTTATAGGAGGAGCTGGAGCTGTCACGTTCGCCAGCCTCGGGAGGGGTTCTGTTGTTCGTGTTCTTCGAAGAGACGATTCAAGAGAGTATACGGAGAATGGAACCTGCTAAAAACAAGTTCTACTATTCTCTCCCTCCCCAATCTACTGAATTATTTCTGTTCTCTACACTCTAAACCCATTTTTGACGGTGATAGTATTTTTAAGTTGAGTCGCGTGTTACCCTACCACAAAATGCACATCTGGATGAGAACTTGAGAATATTTTATTTAATGAATGCATACGGAATTCAAGTACTTTGTGCCAAACCAATCTTAACGAAACATCATTTTTACCTATAAAGTTCGTACATGCACCACAACTGCATGTCGATAAACTGTATCGCCATCAAATTCGTATTACATTGCAAAGTGGTGCATATGCAGCTCCTCAATTCTTGTACTAAATGAGTCTTGGAAAGTATTGGAAACCTTTCAAGAAACCCTGCTGTTTTCAAAATTTATAGTAACTCTTCAGCAGAAGTATGAGTCATTAGAGAATCTCACAAAATCATCGATATATGCAACAACTAATGCTTTTAATTTGCGAATTCCATTACTGCATGTAAAGTGTTCCCTGCATAATACAAGGCCTTTAAGTTTTCATGATATTACTCTTGGAACTAAGTTTTATAACAGCACTCTCTAATTACACGCGTTACAATTAATGTTCAAAGTTGCTTCATAATAAGTTTATGCTATGCAGAACTGAAAATTCAATCAGTTTTACCTTGTTGCTGTTTAAACGGCTCTGTCATATGCCAGCAATCTGGAATGTTGATTAGCCTTTCAAGTTATCATACTACCCATATTGCCTACTCTTGACTTTCAACGAAATTTTTACAGAAAGTATCCAAGAAGATGGTTGCATTTTGTCTTCAAGAAAATAATTTCAACATAGTTAGTGCACTGATATATATCATACTTTGTTTTCATTACCATTAAAGTTAACCTCTATTCTAAATTAACTACTTGATATTATGTATATCTCTATACAGTTCTTACGGCCAATAAGCATAATATATATGGGCTAAATAAAATTACTATCTGAGCAGCGTAACAGTACAAGAAAAATTGTTATAAGACTATGTCCTACAAAGTTTCATACGAATGAGTTAACGATTACGGTGATACTTAAATATAAAATATTGTGTAGAGTTTTTAATATTCGCTATGATGCTGTAATGTTTAGAGTCTTAAGATTTGCGCCATTATAACTGTGTTAAATATGCAATCTACTAAAACGATAATCCCAACAACCACAAGTAAAATCAGTCTTTGTGGAAAACGTATAAATTATGAAGAGGTGTAAATAACGAAGAAAAATTATACATTTACGGCATTCAATAAATCAGTAAAGCTAATTAAAACGTTACACGCGAATAAATCAGTTTTATATATATGCATTGCAATAGATGACCAATACCTGATGGCTATAAGTAATTATAAGGGTATACTGGTTTATGGTTAAAGCATGTAATTAAAAAATAACAATAACTTAATGCTATCTTCGTAAGCATTCAGAAAATGAAACGCTGTTTACAACAATCACTTTATTTATAGAAAAGTTCAGCTACGGTGAAAGTAATAAATAAAGACTACCGTTTTTACTCAAATATAATCAACACGAACTTGTACTTAAAAGAGAAACTTTTTTACGAGCACACGTTTAATTTAATTTTAACGTTTACCACATCTAAAGGAAGAATGAATCGATTCATGAAAGAACAAGTAGAAAAACAAAGTGGCTAAGACGAAGACGATGATGCTTCCATTTTAGACGAAGACAGCTTTCACCAGATACAACTGCCGTATCGTATCCCTACTCTTATTCTGATGCTTGGAATAATATCTAACCTAGCAGTATGCAATATGCAAGCAATACGCTGGACAACATTGCTTTAATTACTTACAAAGGTGGAAAACCAATTCCATGGGCAGCATCCAGTAACCAGATAATTTAGCACCATTGTCATCGCAACGATCTACTAGCAACGATGTTTGTCTTGCTGCTCTCTCGACGTGAAAATGCCAAATGAGCCGAATGCTTAAAATTGCATTTATCAGCAATTCTGCTAACTTGATTTTTTGCCGACACTTTGTCTGACTGATAGCATAAATTACATTTTGTCCAGAATTATAATAAATATTCATATGTAGATATTCGATACGCTGTTCCAACGACAAGCGGACGGGTACAGTTCAAGTGAACGGAAACTCAAAAATGGCAGGCGAGAAGGACAATTCTGGAGCTGCTGAGGCTATGTGTACTGGTGATGATGACGAAGTACATACTTTTTATGCAACGAGATAGCAATTTGTTATGTATTCATACAGAGGAAAGTATAGTAGTTTGCTGACCATTTATTTTGGATTCATGTTTTGCATTAACAGTTTAGACTGGAAACCGCACCGTTCGATTCTCGATTTCCTAATCAAAATCAAACAAAGTATTGCTACGTCAGTTTCTTGGATTATCATCGATGTACAAAAGCTCGAGGAGAGGATTATGAGCCATGCCAATACTTTCGGCGCGTCTTCACATCTATTTGCCCAAACGAATGGGTGAAGAAATGGACGGAACAAATTGAAAACGGTACGTTCGCAGGAAAGATTTAAATAACATGAATTTTGAAGAGACCATAATGCCAGCTTCTCGATTAGTCATTCAGAAGAGAAAAGACAATGCATAAAAAATATCCACCCCCACCTGTGTAAAAATTCCAATATTTTTCTAATCAATATAAATATTTATTGCTCATATTGTGATGATGTTTTCTGATTGCTGTATAAATAATAAACATTTGAACACAATTTTATTAAAACTGAAATTCAATGAAGCTCGTTATAGAGTATGTGATCAATAAAACTGATTATAAGCATTACAAACTGAGCAAATGTATTTCAGGCAGAGTTGAACTACATGTTTCACAAATCTTTACGTCCATCTTTGGCATCAATCATGCATCTAAAAACAAATTTAAAATATTTATTGGGCAATATAAGTTAACTGGAGCACAAAATTGAGTAACTAAATTAATTGGGAATGGTTCGATATATTCGCAGATTTGAGTTATTCAGCATCATCAAGTATGAAAATGAGTGGTTGAGTAGTATCCATATTTGATTGCTCATATTTGACTGCTTAGGCATTTTACAGAGGCTGCTTGAGCCTCAGAGACTGAGTTTTGAGTTTGTCCTACAAACTATGAACAATTAAACGATTAACTTTTGAAGACGCCTGCTTCATATTACAAAAAATGCAAATTTATATCTTTACAATAAGCTAGATTATAATTATTTTCTAAGGATCGGTGATGTTTCCTATTAAGTTCAATATTATTCGTTGAAAGTGGGTTACGTAGGCTAATAATATAATTATTTGTGCCGTTCCTGTTCTTATTGTCTACTTCTGTTCCAGGATCATTCATTCCGGTGTCGATACATTGGCTCT